>VMDO01016257.1:30327-48497 GCA_007922755.1 Pedetes capensis | reverse complement strand
TAGGGACAGTATCAGCAGCTTCTGCTAGCAGCTTCTGCTTAATAAAGGCCTGATAGAGTTTACGTGTTTCAGTCTCATATCTGATAATAGTTACTTTCCTCTTCTCTTCCTTTGCCCTGCTACAAAATTATGTCCCCTCCCAAATGCCTTTTGCAAGTTTGTCTCCCTTCTGTTTTGCCTGACATTCCAAATTATAAGGACAGTCTCACCTAGGTGATTAAGATGTTAAATGCCAAGTAACTTTCTTTAGATTTACAAGTCTAGAACACCTATGAACTTTAGAATGCCCCTCCCTCATCTTTAGCTCTGTGCATCAGTTGACACAGAACATATAAATTGCTATAAGGTTTAACTTGCAGAAAAGTAGTGTGTGTTTAAGAGAATAGGAACTAGCCCCAGGACATAAAGATAGATTGTTGTGCTACCATGAGAGGAAAAAGGGAGACACAGGCCCTGGATGAGGAAGAGCCCTCTCAGCACACAGCCCTCCTGCTCATTGTATTACTGTACCTCCTTTCCATTACTATAAAAGCCCTTTGTGCTCCTCAGTTCCTGAAGATGGAGCTTTGAAGATGACAACCCACCCCATCCCCCAAAACATAAACATCTTCAATGGTGCTGGCTCTTGAATAATCCTGATACCTCACAAAATCTCATCTCCCAGTTATTGGCATTAGAGTGCTGAGCAGTCTGAACTTGGGTCCAGGTAACAAAACTTTCTCTTTTGTCACTCCCAGTGTTTCCTTTATGCTTGCGAAGGACAGCAGTGTACCTGGGTAATGATGCCCCTGAAAAATCAATGAAGCCCCCTCCTATTTTTCCAAGTTCCTCAGTTCAGACTTAAAAGATATAAATTTCCCTTGTGATTCAGTTCTGATAAAATGTGTACATAATTTACTTCTTTGTTCCAAGAACATAAAAACTTGTAAAAATGATTTCCTTTACTTGATTTTAGTCTTAGTAAAGAAAAGACAAGTTTCAAAAACTAACTTATAATTTTGCCAAAATACACTCTATTATTACAGGCATAATGTACATGAAGATTGAAATTGTTCTCTTCTAATAGAATGAAGCTATAGAACATCCTTAGATCCTTATAAAATAGTTGAGAGGATTTTTAGGTTTAACTAGATATTATAAACAATGGGTACCATATTTTCCTGAGTGGTGACAACTATTAGTCTACAACATGCATTGTCCTATAATTTGAAGAAGGCTGGCAAAGAGATCACTTTCATGCACAACTCCAAGTAACAGCCATTTTGCCTACTTATGCATAAGCAATCTGGAGAAGCCCTTAGAGTTTTAAAGCAGACTTTATAGCATACCTACCACTTCAAAACATGATGCTTCTGCTTAACCTGATGTAGACTCTCCTCTTGATCTCATGGTTAGTGGAGCAATATAGACAGTACTAATGACAGAGAGCCTGCAGCTGTGCCACTGTGGCATCCAATCCCATCAGATCTCAGAAGCTAAGTAGGTTTGGGCCTGGTTAGTACTTGGATGGGAGATCACCTGGGTATAACAGGTGCTGTAGGCTTGAGAGAAGGACCCAGCAATCCACTCCCAAAAACCAATCCACCATTGAAAATCCTACAAATAACAGAGAAGCACTAACAATATTGTTTTACCTGCCGTACATAGCATTGCTATGAGCACCTGGTGTTCTCAGGAGGTCTCCCATACAAGTACTAACCAAGTCCGACCCTGCTTAGCTTCCGAGATCTGATGAAATTAGACACCACAGTGGTATGGCTGTATGCAAGGTAACAGTAGATACTTTCAAATTAAATTTCAGATTAAATTTCTTCATGGGATCACTTAGCATAATACAAATAAATTGGTTAGTATCTTAGATCCACATGGGTGGAATAGCTTTAAAGAAAAAACAGGTTGTTTTTAGTCACTTTTCACTTGTCAACAACATAATTCTACAAAAACTGTAAAGGTGGGAAATAGCCTGGAACCAAAGCTTCAGGATTCTTTTGAATACCTTCCATTGGGCTTTATATGGCTTCCATCCTCTGTTGGCTTAGAAAATGTTTTAGTCATTATATATCTTTCCCAAGATGGGCTGATAAAAATCTATAGTATTTACAGTCTCAAAATAATTACCTGATTTTTTTTTCAACCTTGGGAATACAAACTTTATATTAAGTAGTCAAGGCACATGCTTCACAAGAAATATAAAAGAATGTTATTTCATACTCAGAAGCCGTGTTGCCCATATCACTTGCATTCTTCTGGAAAGGTAGAAAGAATCAGTAATATGCTTGAAATAAAATTAATAAAACTTTCAGAAGTCCTTGACTTTCCTTGATCAAAGATACTCTCACTTGTTCTTATACTAGTATGGGCTAAATTCTCCATGACAAATTGTTTATTCCCCTATGAATAGGTAACTTTAAGACCTATGTGTTTCAGGATTTTAGCTATAATACTATATTCTGTCCTACCATACACAACATGGAAAAATATTTCAAGAGGTTGGTGTCCTATTCTCACTTTTACTGCTACCAATACACATTGTGTTCCAACAGTATCTTTTTAAATAGAATATTCAGGATATCCAACCATGAGATTTCATCTACTAGAAAGTACATTATGGAAAAACTGTTCTTGAATCTCATTGGAAGGGACCTTATTAGTACTGTTAACAACAAATACAGAAGTATAAGTCCCTGGGGTAAATCCTTGAGTTCACATTCCATAACTGAAGAAGCAACCCAGAATCAACAAATTAGGATCCTGCTCTAACAGGGGACATCAAACTGAGGATTCTTAGTGATTCTCTAGAAACAGCTTTCTACACAGTAGACAGATGTCTTAAGATTTTCACAGGAAGCTGATAACCTCAGATATCATTGTTGTTGTTCGGTGCCATCAAGTCATGTCCGACTCAGTGACCCACATGGGTTTTCAATGGCTGATTGTTTTAGGATTGCTTCAGAGCACATTGCCATGTCCTTCTCCTGTTTTTGCCATGCTGGGGATTAAACCTGGGACCTCAGAGAGTGTGGAGCAGCACTCTCCCAACTGAGCTAATTCCCATCCCCCATAACCTCAGATAGTGGACAACTTCTGCTCAAAATGATGGATCAAGACCTCTGTCCAATTCTCATTTCATTTCTCATTGGCTTAATTGTAATCATTCTGGTTTCAATAGATCCTTGGTTGTCATCCATTCACAATAACACTTTTCTCTTTTAAACTATCAATAAAATTGTTATATCAAACACAATCATGTTCTAACATTAATATCAGATCATTCCAACTAGCAACCTTCAAGCTTACTGATTGCTGGATAGATAGATCATTCCTCATAAAACCCCCTATGATGGAAATAAAATCTTGGGAAATTCCAGTCTCATTAAATAAGCTGAAGGCATTTCTACTTGAACCTTCATGGGCAAATGGATTAAAAGAAATCAACATGTGACTTTGCTAGTGTCCCTGTCTCACAGAAAATGAAACAATTACTATAATCCATTCATTTGAATCTAGGAAATTACAAACATTTTTGGGATGATGAACCAATTATTTGCTACCTGGAAGACACTAATAGAGATTCAAATGAGTAACTCAGCTTATGAAAAGCCTTTGTTCCAGCATCTAGTCATGAACAATTCCTATTTTCCTGGGTCTGTATGTGTTTCTACCAGAAATTACTTCCTTTGCCACCAGGATGGGTAGTCCTGATTGCCTTATACTAAAATTTCATGCACTTTAGGAATAGTATTACAAATCTTGCCTGTACATAAACACCTTAATTCTACACACCAGGGCTGTCCAGCCTTTTGGTTTCCCTAGGCTACATGGAGTAAAGAGCAATTGTCATGGGCTGCACATAAATTGCATAATGTAATCAGTGCATATACATAATAAGATGCATCATAAAGAAAATAAATGCTAAAAACAGATGATGCTAAAAGATTTTCTGGGGCCACATTACTAGCTGTCCTGGGCCACATGTAGTCTATAGGCTGTGGGCTGGACATGCCTGCTATAGACCATCAAGATTGGAGATTTCAACTCAGATGCTGGCTACAAAATAAGGCCACCTTAATAATTCAGACACTGTACTTGGGGGAGTTACTGATTTATTGTTTATGCAACAATCAAAGCAGTTTTCAATAACAGGAATCATGTAAATGAAAGACTACAAGACATGTATTACTAACTCTGGCAGAAATTATAAGTGATACCATCCTTGCTGTAGATGGAATACATATCTGTCTCAACTTGTGGCAAAAGTAGTGATGGATGAGCACATTGCTCTAGATTTCTTATTCACTAGTCATGGTGGAATATGTACCATTGCTAGAATTTCTTACTGTACTTGGATCAGTGAAACAGGTAAGGGAGAAAATTCTAAATGGTGCCCGAAGGAAAATGCTACCTGACATTCTAAGTTTGGTCCTTATTATCTATTGTTAAATTTATTCTTTTTAGCCTAGGTTGAACAATTGAAGTTTTTGATTCTGAAACATCATAAATGGACTTTTAATTGTGCTCATTTTTTGGCACAGTGGTCATGACGTGGGTCCAGTGAATTCCATCCAGACTCTTCAGTGTTTCTAAGTGGCCAATCTCTCATCAGATGATCAAAATGATGATACCACAAAAATGATTAAAAAGATTTTCCAATATAATTGACTAGGAAGACAGGTGGACAATCATCAAGCAGAAAAAATATGGATCTCCAGCTTTTGACAAAACTCCTGCAATGGAGAGAATGATTAAAAGATGATACTGTGAGATAATATACAATATATTGGTGGGCAATTCATAGAATATATATGATATTAGAATTATCTAGAATGTAGAATTATCTACAATCTCCGTATTGGCCCCAAACATTCAGAACTTGGTTAATAAAGGCCCGTTTCTCTCCTTTCATCCTGATTTCCAAATCAGAATCAAACACAGAGAGCAAAATATGCCCCCCCACCAATTGCACAAGAGAATATGCTTCTAGTTAGCCTGTCTCTAGGCTCCTTGTGCTAACAACTTCCAGTCAGGATATACCTATAGAGCCAGACATGATGGCTCACACCTATAATCTCAGCACTCAGAAGCTGAGGAGTAACAGCATGAGTTCCAGGCCACCCTGGCCTATACAATGCGACCTTGTCTCAAGAAACCAACAACAACAACAGCAACTACCAACAACAATCACAGCAACAAAAGATGCAGCACTCCCCTTTCCATTTTAAAGTTTTCCCACTTCACCGGCTGCCTTTGAGCCTCTGACAAATCCAGGTGATAGTGGTTGACCCCCACGTGACATAAAACTCTGATTAAACACATAAATATTCTCCTGTTCTCCTGTAGGTGATCTTCATTTATGTCCATAGTTGGAACCTCCAAATATCTAATGGTTCATCATAGGAAAAATTAGTAAAGTTCCTTCTGTTGTTCAAGAGAAGGAATAGTTCTTAGAAGAGGGAAGCATGTTTCTGGGTCAATATAATAATCTTTCCAATACTTAGAGTTAGTCAAAGGCATATTGTAAGTGTCATGTAGAAGATGTGAGATGTGACTACTCCATCCTCAGAAATATTTGAAGCAAAGGCTGAATAATTGTTTTTAGTGGATGATTCAGAATGCTAAGGAAGCATTATACTAAATGGTTTAATCTAAATATATGTTTCTCATACATTCTCATAATTATATGAAGGATTTGGGGTAAATCTAATGCTGTTAAAAAGAGGACACTGACTGTGCAAAAGAAGATTGTTAACATGAAGAAACAATCTTTGGGGGTCATATTACTATTAACTAGAACTAAAAGTTACTTCCTCCATTTTAACTTTGGAGCCACAAAGCACACCGCACCGATTCACTAATGATTCCCAAGTTATTCTTCATTCTGATATGAACACATTATATAGTTTTTTCTCAGATAGAGAGCCCATACATACGGCCACTCACTACCTTTGAGGACATGTTTAAATGCCAAAATGGTCAACTATCTACTTGCTTCTACCCATTTCTCTACTAATAGGACAGAGAATAGCGGACTGATGCTTCATGATATTATCTAAGCATTTTCAGATTACTTATCATGTGTAGAGAAGCATGAATTTTTGATAGCATTTTGATGAATAGGAAAAGCTCCTTACCAAAGATTTTTGTTTGATGTACAAATTTAAGGAGTGCATTTAAGTTTAATGAGGTTTCTTGAAGATTCCTTACCCACTTTGCAACCCCATCTAGGTATCACCTCTTTTTTCCAGCTCAGAGTAACTATCACTGTGGGAGAAAAGAAAATGTTACAACAAGAAGCCTTCTGGAATCATTTGCTGGTTCCTTGAAGACTGCAGATTGCTGCATGGTAAAACTGCTTCAGCAAAAATGCTGTCTGGCTTGGGAATTTTTAGATGCAACTGTAGTGAAGGTAGTGAAATTGGCTCCTGCAGTCTTAGGAGAGGCCGCACTTCAAGAAATTTCCACTCAGTGTTTCTTTCTTTACCAATATGCATCCTTTCAAGGAGGTCAATGAGCTCTTGATATAAGCTACTGAGTACTTACCAAGCTTGTGGGGGATGATACAACCATAAAGAACAAAAATTTAGTCATAGAAGGATACTAATTATGCTTCACTTATGAAGAACAAAAATAAAATATTAATCTAGGTTTCACTAGCCCCATTTCCTTAATGACTTTTTTAAAAGATTCAAGTATTATAACCACAAGAAAGAAACATAAATGCCTAAACTTAGGAAATTTGGGGAAGTTTGCAGAACTTAGGGAGAAAACAAGAATTTGAGAAAGATTCTGTCCATGGACTTTTTAATACTGGATAAATCAAGGGAGTAAATGCTAGGAACATTTTTTACATATAGAAAACTTAGATGTTTCAAATATGAATGGTAGTGAAGGATTTAAAAATATGTCATTAGGCACATTACTATTTCTGAGTTAAAGACACATGAAAGACAGCAAGTGCAAGAAGATTACTCTAAACTTCACTCTGTGTCATAAAAGCAAGAGGTGAAATTCTCTTATGAAAGATTCCTTCCCAGCTGGGCATGATGGCACACACTTGTAATCTCAGTGACTCAGGAGGTGGAGGCAGGAGGATTCCAGGTTCGAGGCTAGAGGCAGCCTGCTTAACTTAGTGAGATCTGTCTCAATTTAAATTAAAAAAATAAATAAATAAAAAATAAGAGAGAGGCTGGGGATGCAGCTTAGTGGTAGAGTACTTACAAAGCATGCGGGTGACCCTGGGTTCAGCTCCCTAGGGTAATAGAGTAATAATAATAATAATAATAATAATAATAATAATAATAATAAAAACAACCTCTTCCTTATATAAGAAGAAAAGCAACATTATTACCATCAAGAACAGGTAGCCGAGACTGAGAGAACTCTGTATAGCCTTTGCTAAAGTA
The DNA here is from genome assembly GCA_007922755.1 of Pedetes capensis. Taxonomy (NCBI): domain Eukaryota; kingdom Metazoa; phylum Chordata; class Mammalia; order Rodentia; family Pedetidae; genus Pedetes; species Pedetes capensis. The sequence continues at coordinate 41,097 of VMDO01016257.1, read as the reverse complement.
ATGCCTATATTTTAAGCCTCCCCATGTAATTTTGTTGGTTCCTTAGGACTTAACATTCTTTGTCCAATTCAGTATGCAAGTGATTGACCCTTTTTATTGGGTTTTCATTCCTTGTGAGGGCTCTCATGCCATATAAAACTTATATTAAATAAATTTGTACACTTTTCTCCTATTTATCTCTGTTCTGTCAATTTAATTCCCAGCCTATCCAAAAAATCAAACAAAAAAGAAAAGGAGAAAATGACCTAAAAGAGGCAAAATTTTGCCTTCTCTACAATATGAGTCTTTATTCTTTCCTTCTTTTTTCCCCCTGGCTTTGTTTTCTGCCTATCCTTTATTCCCTAGTTCCTTAACTCCTTAATTCTTTCCTTCCCCCTTTCCCTCCTTGTTTGGGACTTTTTACCTAAACAAAATATCTTTCAAGATATTCCCAAAATATCCAGCCCAATGCTGTATAGTAGATAGACTGACTCTGTCTGGGGTAGATACAAATTTAGTATATTAAGGAGAAATTTTGCCCAACTAGAAATTTCCTGGGAACAACCAGAAATGCTTCTTCAGCAAAGAATCTCATCATACTTAAGGTAATAAAAGTAGAGAAGAATTACATAAAAATCACCTGATGGTAATATTTTAAGATTACTTCTCCTATTTAATATTCTGACACTGAACTCCATAGTAAACTAGAGGAGAATGTTAGGACGATTGATAACTACAATATAGTATGATAAACCCTGTCCTAGAAAAATAAATGTTTTAAATGTTACAAGAAACAAGAGAAAAACTACAGAAGAAAAATTGGTCAGACATTGTGTCTTGGCTTTTGTCACTATTGTTATTCTAGTCTATGCTTCCCTGCGTTACAGGCACTAAAAGACCAAGAACTGAACTGTACTTGTTGACTGACAAGGTTCTCTACCTAGGATTAGGTTTCGTCAATGAGCTGCAGTCATTGGAAGATTTGTAAACTAGAAAAAAGGTAGAGGTATTTACATTTCTCTAGCAGCAGCTGCATTTGGGTGGGTTATAATAGATATGAGGGTTGTTGGTTAGTTTTTTAAAAAAATCTCTACATTCCTCTAAAGTATTCTCACATTTCTAATACAGAAGATTTATGACATCTGAAGCAACTGCCTACAGTTTTCTAAATTCTGTGTGACAACAGCCAACACCTGTCTCTGATCTATAGTTACAGGAAGTATCAAAAGTTGTTGGTGGGTAACTCCATTGTTTTCAACCTTCCAACCTAAATATCTAATTCCCTAAATTAAATCTTCTTCTATTTTAAATATGTAGAACAGATTCATGTCTGGGGTTCATCTTGGTAGAGTGCTGCTCTGTGTACTCTGAGGCTGTGGGTATGATCCCTAGCACCACAAAAATGGTAGAAGGACTTGGCAGCCCACTCCTGAAACAATCTCGAAACAATCAGCCATTGAAAACCCTATAAATAGCAGAGACCCACTGACATATTGACAAGCATGTCACAGTGTCAATAAGCTTTTCATTCTGTTGTCCATTGGGTCGCTATGGGTCAGAACTGACTCCACAGCAGTTAACAACAATGCCATTACAGTACAACAGAAAACCTGGCTGATAAAAGATTATCAGGAAGTTGGGTAAGTTAGGTGACAGATGAATAGAAGAATATAAGCCAGACCAGCTGGTGAAGAACGTGAAATCAAATAGATATGAAAGCATGTGTATTTTGGGACTTGTTTGAAGCTTATATGACTGTAACTTGAGATGTATAGGGTTAGAAGAATGAATATTAGAAAAAAGTTTGCTTTCAGATCATGAAGGAGGATAATGCCATCAATTCTCTTTCAGCTTTTTAAGTTTAAAACCACTTTACCAAATAAACAACTTTCTAAATTCATAAAAATTAGAAATCCTCTTTTTGAACAGTCAATATTATGAATAGTATAACCTATAAAATATTTACCATCAAAATGAATATATTCAACTTATATATTCAATAAATGAGTTTATAAATACATGACTCATAGCTATAAATATGTTTCTTACCAATACATTCCTACTTAAGAATATGTTTGTTGTTGTTAGGTGCTGTCGAGTCGTGTCTGACTCATAGCGACCCTTACAGGGTTTTCAGTGGCTATTTTGGATTGCCTTGGGAGTGGATTGCCAGGTCCTTCTCCCATTTTTGCGGTGCTGGGAATTGAACTTGGGACCTCAGAGACTGCAGAGCAGTGCTCTACCAACTGAGCTAAATCCCAGACCCACTTAAGAATATACAAGTATATATTCATCTAAATATCAAGAACATATTTGACATGGTCAACACATTTTATATTTTGTAGAAATGCACTGCTCCATGCATTAGTCCATAGCCACATGTTGTTATTAAGCACCTTAAACATGGCTACTCCAAACTGAGATGTGCTGGCAAGGTGAAGTACACAGAGGATTTGGAAGATTTATACAAAGGTAATGAATGTGAAACATCAAATATTTAACTTTCATTCTGAGTACATGTTGCAATAATATTATGGATATCGTGGGTTAAATAAAATGTATTATTAAAGTGAACTTTACCTGTTTCTTTTTCCTTTTTTCAATATAATTAGTAAAAATTTTAAATTACTATATTGTTGCAGTTTGTGGCTCCTATTATATTTCTACTGGCTAGTACTGTTCAAGAATGTGTATTTCACAAATACATTAATAAAGATTGTATTTTAAGATAACTTTTCTGTGGCCTATAGCTTTAGATCAAATAAACATTTCTTGAACTGATGCAAAAAACACATTCACTAAATATATCCAATAATAATTTTCATGAGGCAAATATAATCATACTTATTGATTCTATTAAAAAGAATATATACTTCATTAATTGCTATCCTTCTACAAGGCTTTTTTTTCCCAAAGCCCTTATCATTATCTGATTTTCTATATTCACATGAGGGCTGGGATTTAGCTCAGTTGGTAGAGTGCTGCGCTGCAGTCTCTGAGGTCCCGAGTTCAATTCCCAGCACCACAAAAATGAGAGAAGGACCTGGCAATCCATTCCCAAGGCAATCCCGAAACAATCTGCCATTGAAAACCCTATGAGGGTCGCTATGAGTTGGATACCGATTCGACGGTACCCAACAACAACAATATTCACATGAACACATATTTAAACATAAATACACATGTATGTATTATTACAGATACAAATTATCTATTATTTATTTATTTTAAAATTCTATTTTGGCACTTAAAATAGGAACTCCCACCTTTCTCACTTATATTGTACTCTCAGTGTCTAAGAAATGTATCTCGCACAGAATGGGAATTCATTGATATTTGTTGACCATAAGACTTTGCATAATTTGATTGTCAATAATTTGATAAGTTGGTCTTCACAGGGAATCAATTTATGGAAAACTGGGTTTTGAAGAAATACTTTTGTTGCACTTACCCATAGACAATGGAAAAATAAAAACTGGGAACAGGGAGATATGGGGGAAAGAAGTTTGTATCAGTAGTTCATGTATACACTTTGGGGGCCTGGAAGTAGAGAGCAGCAGTAAGAACTGATAGAATTGTATTGGAAGGTAATTTCAGAGGAAGGTTTAATAGGAGGTAGTGAACAACTAAATGTGAAATCAGAGTAGGTTTCTCCACATTATCACTTTCTGGAATACAGGAAAGGGTAATATCTTCAGTTTCACTAGTGCTATCTTTAAGATACCCATATGGATGTCTAGTACACAGTTAGAGGCAGCTAGGAAAGGTGTTTGGAATGGAGCTATAGACCATCTGGCTAAAAAATCCTGATGCAATTATCATCCTTGTAGTTAAACTCAAGCAGTGATGCTTCTTATATTCAACTTTCACTGTAAGTAAAATGAGTGCATTCTATGAAGATCATATTTAAAACCTTTCAGTAAGAGAGTACTACATTGTTCTTCTCAGAGAAGAAAGCCCGATTCGGTCATTTATTTCTTATTAGCAATTTTATTGTTGTTGCTGATAGATACCGTCCAATTGGTGTCCGACTCATAGCAACCCTACATGCAATAGGTGAAACACTATTGTCAGTGCTTCTTTGCTATTCAGAAGATTTTCAATGGCTGATTGATTTTTGTGAGTGGGTTGCCAGGTCCTTCTCCCAAGCCTACAGCACCTGGTGTTCCCAGGTGTTCTCCCATCCAAGTACTAACCAGGCCAGACCCTGCTTAGCTTCAGAGATCTGACTGATTACATGCCACAGTGGTACGGATGCAGGCAGGAATTATTTTAGTGTATAACTTAACAGGTTTCATTATGACATTTCCATATATGCATATTTTTGTACATTTCTAATGTTCACCTCCACACTTACCTTCTCATGAACCCCATCCCTCCCACTGATGCCCTTCTTTCCCACCAGTGGTTCCTCTTTTGCTTGGAAGTCTTGTTTGTGTGTGTGCTCAGGTGTGTGTATGCACAAACATATATTTATATATTTTAATCCAAATTCTGCCTTGGAGAGCAAAAACTGTATTTCTCTTCCCTTTCTCAAATTATCCTTATTTCTCCCTCCCCTCTCTCTTTGGTCCCCTTTCTGTCTCTACATAGTACTATTTTCTTAAAGATAGCCTGTAAAACTGTGGGGCATCTTCTGAGTCACCACAACACTATTGAGAAAACTGAACTGATTTTTGACTAAAGACATGAATATTTTCTTTTCATACAATGGCAAATAACAAAGAACTAATCAAGCAAAAAGTGTTTTGATTAAGAAAATAACAGTTGCCTACATGAAATAATCCCAGGGAGTTTCATTTCATTCAAATGTCATCCATGAAATAATTTACAGCTGTTTGAACTAGACAATGAGGGAAATGAGTGAATTTTCACATCTGTTTCAAGGAACTTTATAACACAAAAATTAAAAGATTTCCAAACATAAGTCCTTTCACAGTGATTCAGTGATGGGTTACAGAAGAGTTAGATGACAGTTTTTCCCTGAATTGGAATTGGTTTGTTGATTTACATGGATAAAGCTGACTTGGTCAAATGTTTTAAGCAGATGTTATATATTCTGAATGAATTATTAAAAGTAAAGCAAATGTTAAGAAAACATATCAGAAACTAGACAAGTTGAAATAAAATGTGTATGAAACTTTGCTGTATGTGAGGCAGCTATGTTTCCTCAAAGGGGGAAAGAAAGAAGTAAAATGAAGACATAATTCAATTTTGCTGGGATATACTCTGGTTGAAAGACCGAGGAAAATGTTAAGGTCATGCTTCTGCTGTTTCTCTATTTTTATAATTATACCTTAAACATGTGTTCAAAAATTTTTCTCTGTACATCAAAGTAGTACAACTTTAATTTCACAAACAATAAAATTTATAAATAATAAGAACAGCTTTGTTATTAATTATAGGCTTTATTTTTTACATTAATATTAGGTAAAAAATGTGCTAGAATTTTATTTGGGTAAAAAAATCTCCTGGAATTTCAATGCTGTTTTGAAGTTTCTAATTTTAATAATGAAAGAGAGAGTAGGTTATGCAATATTTAATTTCTTTGACCACATGAGATCAATAATCAAAGAAAATATTTAGGCCAGTGAGTTAGGAGAAATTTTTACACACATTTAAATTTACATACATTCTATATCTCCATTGTTAACTGGAAAGGGCAAGAAATTTCCTGAGATATTCTTTGCTAGTTCCAGTCCCTATATAATATCTTTGAATGTAACCATCAATAACCAAATATACAATGTCCAAACTTTTGTAAAAATCTATAGGCAGGAATTTATCTCCTTAGATTGCAAACGACTCACAAGACGTGTGCTAGTTGGCCCCATCACTGAATAAATTGTGAAGGCCTTTCTTTAGTCAGAAAAATTAACATATCTGGCAGTGGTTTTATTTCTCCAATCTAGAAAAATAATTGTAATTCTAGATAATTCAAATTCAAACACTAACTCAAAGGCCAGTTTCTGTATCAGAGTACATCTTCATTTTTCTTAACTTTATTCAAAGCAAATTCAATACCATGTACACCAAAAGATTGACTTCTTTTTCCTGAGTCTTTTGTCACTCTCTACAGTTTTGACAGATAGAGATTAGAGATTGTAAAGAATTCTCTGTCATAAAAATGATCAAAATTCTGGCCATAGACTTAGCTCAGAGTAGGTGATGTTAGCAAATGAGCCTCTTGTAACTAAAATCTCAGTGACAGTACTAACTCAAGTGATGACACATCGTGACCAACACAGAAAACTAGAAACAATATCAACCAAATGTTGTCAGGGATAGGATTTAGGGATGATGGAAAAAGACCATAGATAGGAGACCCAGAATTACAAGTGTTCAGGAATACGATTGGAAAACAGAGTGAGGAACACCAGGGAAAATGTCCAGAGTCCAAACATGGGTAAGACAAAGATGGTTGCCAGATGCAGTGGTGCACACCTGTAATTCCAGTAACTCAAAAGGCTGAGGCAGGAGGATCCCAGGTTCGAAGACACAGCCTGTATAACTTAGCAAGACCCTGTCTCAAGATAAAAAACAAAAAAGGGGTTGGGAGTTCAACCCAGTGGTAGAGTGCTTACACAGTATGCATGAGGTCCTGGGTTGAGCTCCTAGTACCATAAAAATTAAAAAAAAAAAAAAAAAAAAAGATGGTGTCTCAGTAGTAATAAGGAAATATTGGTTAATTTAAAAGATGAGAATTAGGTAAATTACTAATTTTTGTAAGGCAATGCGTGAAAATATATAATTAAAAATAGGGAATCAATGCAAAATCTTTCAAAAAATTCCTCATTATTTGAAATATCATCTTAAGGTGTATTTACCTAATTTTAATTCCCCTAGGATCTGTCTCTGGCTAATGGGCTCATACGATGAATATTTCTTGATAAGTCTCTCCTTTTGAGAATGCACTTCTTATCCCAGTGGTGTGGTTATGGAATCATTGCTAGTCATATTAGATACCATTGTGTTATAGAAAATATTTCAGCCACTGCAGGGGACACATCAAAGTTTTTTTGTTTTTTTGTTTTTTTTTTTTTTGATTTTAAGCTATTTATTGTCCCTATGTGATTTTTTAAAAAAATAAATTCCCACAGGCTCTGGGTTAAACAAATAAGGTTCCATGTCAAGAAGTTCCTAGATGTACTATTAATTTGTGTATTCCTGTTTCATTCTGTTGTACGTGGGGTCACTATGAGTTGGTCCTGACTCAATGGTGCCTAACAACAACAACAACAAATGTTGATCATAAACTTAATAACTGTACCCTTGTACCATATTTGATGATAGTTTGACCCAAACTATGAGTATTGATGGAGCTTATTTTAATGAGTATTTCTCTTTGGTTATGTAATATGCTAACTCAATTCAGCCCTTTGGAGAGAAAATGATAAATTCATGTACTAATTGCTACAGTCCCAGTCTTGGCAGTTAAATTTTCTAAACTTATTTTTAGTAAAGTTGACTTTGCTTGAAGTCAGATAACTGACACAGATGCAAGAAAATAAACTGACATGATGTTAGTGATTATAAACTCAGGATCTAATGTTAGTCTATTTTTTTTTTATTTCAATGGTAGCAAAACTTGGATGCTTGGATCGTTGACATCTCCTTCCACATATCTCTATTCCTCCTTTTCTTATATCCAATTTTTATACTTGCTTAATTCCTGAGCTTTGATTTTACTCACCTTCACTAAACTCTTGGCTCTGTAGACTTCTTTTGCTCCTATTGTTCTCTGTTTTATTTTATTTGTACTTTGCTACCCTCTCTGACTTTCACTGCCACGTCAGTTTTTAATACTGCTCCTGTAGGAAAAATTTAAACTAAAATTTGGAAAAGATAAACCTGAACTTCATGCTATTGATATTAAGATTTTCAGTCCCTCATGCAATAGTCTTCAGCAAGCAAGTTTTAACCAATAAAGTATACATAAAAATTGAAAGAAAAAAATAAAAAGAAAAAAGAAAGACAAGACGTATGTCATGCAAGTCACATTTGTTGGGATTTTAAATCCAATATGGCAAACTAAAATGACATGAGTTATCTTAGCTATTCCCTTCTTCTCCCATCCAAACTCCCTTTATATCTATCTTATACTCAGCCCTTTGGGATAAGTAAAAAATGAATCAAATTCACAGAAAAATTAAAAAGAAGATCATGGCTTGCCATATATTAAAATTGCTGTTGATGTATTTTAGCTGTGGTTGCCAACTCATTCTCCCTTGTGGTGTGCCACAGGCGAGAACCAGGCACATGACATACCTTCCCATCACTGAGATGCAAGCCACATGCCGCAAGATGTTGCCATTCTGTCTGACACGTTGTAAATCCATTTCTCATCCTGTGCTGCTTTCTTGGAATTTGTATGCTGTTCTCATCTCATATACTTCAAGCCACAGAACATCACCACCCGAAATGAAATTTTACCAGACCATTTCCAGTTTTGTTCCATTTTCTTGGACAGTTGCCTATATGTAACTGTTCCTGAATAAAATGTCACAAGGCATGATATCACCTATGGACATTCTATCACTTATATATATTTTTTAAGTTTCTAAAAATGGGTTTTTGTTGATAAGAAAATACACTAAAATGTTTAAAAGTATAGATTAATTATATAATATAGTAGCTTTAAATAGTAGCTCTAACTCCGTTCTCTGCCAAGCCAAGAATGTTAATGTTTTCAGCCAGAGAAGTCCTTCCCTCTAGATAGTTCATAAGTGCTCTTGCCCTTCATTCCAGGCTCTGTTCAAAAATTGCCTTTTTCTCCTTTCTGCAGTACTACAAATTAAACCCAGGGCTTTGCACACGGGAGTCAAGAGTTCTACTCTGCCATACCTCTAGCCCACCAAATATTACCTTTTAAGAGAGTATTTATTTCCTTGACTATTGTAGAAAGCATCTGCTATCATGGTTTACTCTTTTATCCTTCTTCATATCCATAACATTTACTACCTCTTGAAAAAACATTACATATTTACTGCTCATCATTTATATCATTCACTAATAAATTCTTATTGTTGTTGTTAGGTGGGGTCGAGTCAGTATCTGACTCATAGTAACCCTCATAGGGTTTTCAATAAATTCTTAGGAAGGCACAAACTATCTCACATTCACTGCTATATCCTACTTTCTAGAACTGTCCTTGGAGTACAGATGCTCACTAGCTAGAAATTAAATAAACAAGTAAATAAATCATCCCAACAAGATAATATGCATGCCATTATTATCTCCATTTTATAGATAATGTGTATTATAGATAAGTTCCCTTAGAAAGTCTTTTAAAGGATTTCTCCAAAGCAAGTATTAACTGCAGGAGACAAGTATTGAAGCTTGATTTTTCTGACTTTGGATCTGAGGATCAATTTTTAAATATACACTCAAATACCTTCAACATATATTGCTTCAAATCAGTGGTTACATAAATGTATACAATATTATTTTCCTTCTGTGCTTCAGTAACTTGTATTTAGTTAATTCCATGTGTAAGGTACCATCTCTAATGCCAAAGTTTTAGAGGAAATCTCAGTTATTGAGTGTCTACTTATTTATTTATCATCTATCTGTCTACTTATTTAGTGGTGCTGGGGTTGGAGGTTTGACACCAAGGCCATGTGCATACTTTGCAAGCGCCCTACCACTGAGTTCCATCCCCATTCCTTTTTAAATTTTTTTAAAATCTTGAGACAATGTCTTGCTAAGTTACAAAGGCTGCCTCTGGCCTCAAACTTGAGATCCTCTGGCCTCCGCCTCTGAACCACTGGGCTTATATAGGTGCACCACTGCATCTGGCTTCTATTATGTTTTTTGTTTTTTCTATTATATTTCAATCAAATGATGGAAAAAGCCAACTAGGAACTCAGGCCTACATTCCACAGTCCTTCAGAAACTGAATTCTGCCAATAATTATGTGAACTTGAAGGAAGATCTTTCTCCATTTGAACTTCAGAATTGATCCCAATGACCACTGGCTGATACTTTGAAAATAACCATGTGATATAAAGGACCCCACTAAACCATACCTAGATTTGTGTGTGGGGGGGGAGAGTGTGTGCAGTACTGGAGAGTTGAACCCAGCACATGCTAGGCAAGTGCTTAATACTGAGTTTTACCTCTCAGACCATTTTCTATTTTTTATTTTGAGACAAGGTCTTGCTAAATTGAGCAGCCAGCCTCTAACCTTTGGCTCATCATCCTCCTGCCTCAGTCTTCCGAGTCACTAGATTTACCAGGCTCTGTCCCAGATTCTTGACCCATTAAAAACTGTGAGGTAATAAATTAGGGCTATTTTAAATAGCTAAATTTATGGTAATTTGTCATACAGTTATAACATTCAGGTTATTCTTTTCTCCAAATTACTTAAAATAAAATTCTTAGTGGAAACTTCAATAATGACTTTAGTGAGTAGTTTTACATTGAATAACCCAAGCTGAAGAGCATTTGAGACTTACTAATGTGTAAAAAGACAAAACAGCTAAAATTCCAAACCATCTTACTCTCAGATATTTGGTCTCTCAAATTGTTCTTTAAATTATTTCCCATGCTTTAAAAAGTGGCAAACAAGCCGGGCGCAGTGGCGCATGCCTGTAATTCCAGTGGCTTGGGAGACTGAGGCAGGAGGATTCCAAGTTTGAGACCAGAGGCAGTCTGCATAATTTAGTGAGACCCTGTCTCAAAAAGTAAAAAAAAAAAAAAAAAAGTGGGCTGGGGGCACAGCTCAGTGGTCCAGCACTTGCAAAGCATGCAGGTGCGAGACCCTGGGTTCAACCCCCAGTACCACAAAAA
>VMDO01016257.1:0-30227 GCA_007922755.1 Pedetes capensis | reverse complement strand
CAAGCAAAATTATAAATTAAAGATGAGCAACTATCAAAATTTACCATCTGGTTAAATTTATGATATAGTTAATTTGTCCATAGGGTGTTTTATAGAGAGTCTATAATTTTTAAAAGTTATTTATAAAGGCTTGTAAGAGCTGGATTTTTTCCTCTTGTGTTGTAGTGTTGATTACAGCTATGGTTTATTTGATGCTGTATCTTAAATTCAAACCACAATTATAATATCATTTGGGTAAGGAAAATATGATTTACTTTATGAGTCTCATATTCATATGTGGTTTTCACAAACACAGTTTTAACAAAAAAGTGGAGTCATCTCTTAGTAACTTTTCAAAGAATATGCCCCCACTCACCCTCCTAAAGCACCACAGCACCACACGGCCCACTTTGTTCCCCACTGTCCCACCTCAGCATTTCTAGATGAACCATGTCCATGGCTTAGATAAGCCACAGCCAGAGGAGCACTTGTCACTCACACAGCATTTCTTCTGGGGTTCATCTTTATGAACTTTTGCAACTATAAAGACCATGTTTTCATATAAAATACATTGAATATATTTCCAGAGGCAATGTCAGTTCATTGGTGTTTCCCACATCCAGACATATATTTATATATTTCTAACTCTACAGATCACTGTTTCCTAACACAAACTCCTTACTAGGAGGCTTAATTTATTCAAAGTCTCCAAAACATTTGCTGAGCGTCTCAAAAGTAACTATAAGTAAGATGGGTAAAAAATGCAGCATCCTTTATTTTCTATACATGACCTGACTTTGTTCTCAAACCTCTATCCTACTGAGTAAGGGGGAAAATATTAAGAAGCAAAACAAACTAATAATAAACTCTTAAATTTGCTATTAAAGGTATCTTGTTCTCCCCTGGCTTAAACTTTTCTTTCCAAAAAGTTAATCTCTTTTTGACAGAGATATGGTCAAACTTGAATTCAGAATCCCTGACAGAACTGCTTTTCTCCTTCCAAGTTTTACCTTCTCCCCTTTGCTGCTCAAGGTGGCATCTGGACATAAGAAGGTGCTATGTGTCCTTAGGACGACTGCTCTCTTTACAGGTCTGATGCTGTCCTTTGAGATCCTCACTGGACTCTGAGGAGGAAGATCTTACCAGCCTGTGAATGGACATGCTCATCCTTGGCATGGTCCATAGTCTCTTGATCCTTCTCAGTCTACCTGAGTCTTTGTTCTCAGACCCTTTGAGTGCCAACCACAACCTCCTCTGGGCTCTGGCCTCAGCTGGGAAGGCACCTCTTTGGCTATGGGTCACACTGCCCCTCATTACAGCAATCCTATTACTCTCGTTCTCTGCTTGCTCTGCATCCTTCAGAGGCCATAGAGAGCACTGGGCCACTCCATGAGCACAGCAGCCTGGGGAGCAGTGGCAGTGTCCTGCCAGGCCACCTTGCTGGCCTCCTCCTTGGCACCCTGTCTCTTCCAAACATCTGTGCTACATGAATATGGAATAGAAATCCATAGCTCAAGAGGTCCTAAATTTTACATCAACCAATCTGAGGCTGTTGAACAAAGATTCCACCACTTCCTGCTTATTCCTAATCCATCTGGATATTTTGAATCTCTGCAAAGTCAGAATTTCTCCCCAGAGGGCTAACCAAGAACATTTATCTTGGACCCAGTTTTGTCTTCTTTTCCCAATACCCAGGATTCCAGAAGCTTTTCTCTTTCACTACTTGTCACCTGGGTACTTTCCTTCCTTCTCTATTTTACTGTGGCTATGATCTATGATTAAACCTCCTAGGAGCTTTCTTTAGAGGTACAAAAGGGCAGCTTGTTGAATTTAGAAAATACCTTTCTCTCTCTACAAGTGACTCTATTTGTTTGTCCATAAAGATGTTAACTTTGAAACATGAAACTGCTGAGTATATAACCTCTCTATTTTAGGTGGTACCTCTTCTCTTCAGGGCTAATAGCTTTATTATGGTCATAAGTAGTAGGGAAACATAAAAATAAAATATAACTTAAGCAAGGCACGGTGAAGCGCATTTGGAATCCCAGCACTCAGGAGTTTGAGGTAGAAGAATAATGGATTCAAGTCCTGTCTGGGGTACATAGTCAGTTCACATCTCATAAAATATTGTTGTTGTTAGGTGCCATTGAGTCAGGTCCTACTCATAACAACCCTATGTACAACAGAATGAAACACTCCCCAACACTGTGCCATGCTAGGCACTATTGTCAGTGTTTCTCTGCTATTCACAGGGTTTTCAATGTCACATTGTTTTGGGAGTGGATTGCTAGGTCCTTCTCCCAAGTTTACAGCACCTATATTCCCTGGTGGTCTCACATCCAAGGACTAATCAGGCTGATTCTGCTTAGCTTCGGAGATCAGATATGATGGGATACCAGGGTAAAAAACATAGTTTAAAATAAAAGCACTTTACTTTAATAGCAAGATATTACCTATAATGTTCATGATAAACTTATTGCCCACCTCCTTGCTTACTGAGCCTGCATGTCCTAGCTCAGGTTTTCCTTTTGCCTGCAAAGCCCTCTTGTGCTTTTTCCACCAAAGATCATACAACCTCTCCTTCCACATTGAATTCAAATATCATTGCTCCTGAAGACTTTCTTATTATCCTTGTTCTTATTGTTAGGTGCTATTGAGTTGAGTTGGTGTCCAAGCATAGAGACTCTACCTACAACAGGTGAAACACCGTTGTCAGTGCTTCTCTGCTATTCGTAGTTTTTCAATGGCTGATTGGTTTTTTGGAGTGGGTTACCGGGTCCTTCTCCCAAGCCTGCAGCACCTAGTGTTCCCAGGAGGTCTCCTATCCAAGTACTAACCAGGTCTGACCCTGCTTAGCTTCTGAGATCTGACAGAATCAGATGCCACAGTGGCACAACTGCAGGCTCTTATCATCCTTGTTGTTGTTGTTAGATGCCATCGAGTTGGTATCCAACTCATAGCGACCCTGTGTAAAACAAGCGAAACACTATTGTCAGTGCTTCTCTGCTGTTCACAGGGTTTTCAATGGTGGATGGATTTTTGGGAGTGGGTTGCCAGGTCTGTCTCCCAAGCCTACAGCACCTGGTGTTCCCAGGAAGTCTCCCATCCAAGTACTAACCAGGCCTGACCCTGCTTAGCTTGTGAGATCTGATGGGATCGGATGTCACAGGGCTATGGCTGCAGGCCTTATCATCCTAGCTCTTAGGAATTAAAACAATACTTATGGTATTTATAACTTAAAGAGTATATTGCTTTTCATCAATATCTAATTTTAAATATTTGTCTACTCACTTGTTGACTCATACATCTATTTTTGAAAGATACCACATTATATGTGGATCATCTTTTGTTTCTCCCTTATCTGTCCCTTCAACTTCCAGAAGCTTGATAAAAAATCTTAGCTGTAGGCTGACTTTATAGTTCTTAGTTTCATCTACATGACTGTGGTTTGTACATGAAATATCTCCTATTGAATCATGTAGACTTAGTCCCTGATGCAGTAGTGTTCAGAGGTGGGGTTCAGGGGGAAGTGGTCAGATCATGAGGGCTCCAACTTCATCAGTGGATTAATCCATAGACAAATTCATAACTAAATGGACTATTGAGAGGTGAGGCATGGTTTGATGAATTACGACTTTGAAAGGTGTATCTTGTCCAGGGTCCCTTCCTGTTCTTCCTCTTTCTCACTCTGCTCCTGGCCACCAGAGGATAAATAGCTTTCCTCTTCCAGACCCTTCAGCCATGGTCTTTCTGCCTTGCCATAGGCCTAAAAGCAATAAAGTGAGCTAACCATGGATTAACCTCTGAAACCATGAGCCAAAATAAACTTGTCTCCCTTAAGTTGTTTCACTCAGGTATTTTGTCACTGTGATAGAAAAGCTAACTAGCACATACACTTAAAATTTCTAAATGAAGTATTAAAAGTTCATCCTTTTGTAATGGTAGATAACTATATTTGGATAAAGAAATGTAAAAGAGGAGAAGGGAAGAGAGGAAAAATCTAATGAATAAACAAAATACTTCCCTATAATGGAATTAAGTGCCTTAGATATTTATATCAGTGACGTAGTTCTCATCATCACTGTTGCTACTTTATTTAAAAATTTGAGGGAGCACTTGAGTTTAAATTGCTCTCATAGTTATTTTAAAAATCAATATTCACTTGGGACATTCAAGATAACTAGATTACAATAGCAGAGAAGACAGTTTTAGATTGGTAAAAAGGAAGGAGATAAATCATGTACACAGGAAAACAACATGTAAAAAGGCATAAAAGTAGAAACAATAAAAAGTCTTTTTCAGAAGAAAAACTCAGGCCACAGTTGAGTTCCTACAACTGTCTCCTCTTATATTTTTAAATTTAATTCCAATGACATACACCATTCCTACTTTCCTTCAACCTGAAACTTACCCACTTCAAAGCCAATTATCCTACAAGTGATTTGCATCCCATATATAATGTATAGGCTATGTGCTTTCAGGCACACTGCACTTTTCTGCAAGAAAAAAATAAATGTTTTAAATGTTCCCCTCTAATAAAATATCCATAGTTTGTATATTGCGAAGGCACCAATACTCAAATGAATGAAGCATTAAATAGTGCTAGAAACCTACTCTGTCAATTATGGGCCAGTGGACACCTTATGAGATAGCTGGGAATTTAAGTTTTTCTAAACATGGGTATTTTATCTTGGATATTAATTTGTTAATTCAAATAAATCTGTAAGATTTACAGGAAGAACTATGTTAGTAAAAGCTCCAGAGACACACAGAGAAAGAATTAAACAGAAGTAGTGACGTAGAGAAAGGAATAAATATTGGTTTATATGTCAGTGTTCCTCACTAATTATTAAGTTTCTGAAAATCAGAGGTCATAGCATATTTAAATTTGTATCCCTAGTACCATACATAATTATAAGCACAAACAGTGCAAAATAATGTCATGCCATCAACAAATGTTGGCACTACTGTTGCTAGTTTGGAACATCATGGGAATGATTGGAGGCACTGTAGATGAGACCACACAATGGTCCTCCCTCCCTAAAGGTATGGTGACGAACACTGCATCATCCTGCTTGTTTATTTCACAGGTATAACTGTCGAGCATATTTCACATGCAAAAGGACCGATCTGAAGTTTGATTGTTCTGAACTTTTTAGGAAAAGGCAACAAATATTAAATTTGACAATAAGGCATGTGACAACAAGCCCACATTAATCTGAAGTTACTTTGAAAAACAAGGCTTTCCTCTTTTGACTCACTATCATACAAGATTGAATCGGTACTTTCATTCTTGGGGCCTCTGCTTACTGTTTGTTATTTGTAAACACATGGACAATTGAAACTGAAGACTAAACTAACATACATTTCTACTTTACCCTCTAATGAAAATTGTTAGCAGACTCGAAATCTATAAAGGGTGGGTAACAAGTAATATGTGACAATCTGTCTTAGAGGTGGAGGTTTTGATAAATTAGTTGATTCTAACTTAATGTCACTAAAAAATGAAAGTTTGTAAAACTTAAGAAAAAAGCATGATCTCTTGACTTAATTACAAAGATACACAAAAACATCTCTAAGTAATAGGCTTGCCTCAAATCTAACTCAGATATTGACTTCCATGATATGAGGGCTTTAGTGTAAGACCTTAATTAACTCTAGATCTTTAAAGATATTTGATTATGAAATGTATCCATTTCATATAGTATCAGCAAACAATTCCAGAGGGGATGTCCTGAGATCTCCAAGTACTTTACCCAAACTGTAGTTCTTTGATTTCACTTTTATCCAAAGAAATGAGCTGAACTCATTTCAGAAGAAGAACTGATATAATAGGCAGTTCTGGGATGTAAAAATCTTATCAGTTTCCATCTTCCACCTAAACATTTCTTGTTTGTTTCCATTGCTATGCCTTAGCTCACATAATTTTGTAATTTCCTTGAAGTTTCTCTGAATTACTCATTCCTTTGGAAATTCATTTGTTGTGGCTTGAATCTGAACTATTCTCTGAATGCTTATGTGTTAAGAGCTTAGTGGCCAAACTTAATAGGGTTTTGGGGAAGTAATTGGATCATAGGGGCTCTGACTTCATCAGTGGGTTAATCCATTGATGGGTAGATAACTTGATGATGTTACTGAGTTATTGGGAGGTGACAGAAACTAGGTGGTAGGGCCTGGTTGAACAAACTGGGTCACTGGAGGGGCATATTTTGAGGGGTACAGCTTGTCCTCAGTCTCTTCCTCTCTCTGTCTCTCTTTGCTTCCTGGCCATCAGTAGGTGAGCAGCCTCCTCTGTCACATGCACCTCCTGCCATACTGTTTTGCTTTACCACAGGCCCATAGCAATGGAGCCAGCCAACTACGAGCTGAAACCTCTGAAACTGTGACCCAAAGGAAATCTTTCCCCTTTTAAGTTGGTTTTCTCAAGTATTTTGCCACAGTGATGAAAAGTAACTAACACACCATCTAAGATTCACCAAAACTAGAAAATATTGATTAATCCAATTTTTTTCTAATTATTCTTTATTTCCACATCACTGGAGTACATAAAATATATACCATACTAACATGCCCCCTTAGTTACTTTAACTTAATAGTTATGTATTTCTTTATTTTATTGTATAGTTTTCATGTATCTCCAACTACATTAAAAATTGAAGAAATAATAACATCTTCTACTTCCTCCTATAGCTCTGGCTTTGTAGCTACTTACCTCCTAAACCTGACTAGATTCCTAACATCTGTGGATATGTGAATAAAGGTAAGAATACTGAGAGTTTGCTTAGTTATTTTTAATTATCTAAGTTTGAATATGATTAACTTAGAATTTAATATCACACATTGTTTTGAGATCTTAATATGGGTTTCTTGTACTAACCTATATTTGATTATCCTCTAGGACTGAATCAGAGAACTTCTAAGTAGTACCTAATTAAAGTGAATTACTACATTAATAATATAACCACTGTTTATATAGAAGTGTCAACACCAGCTCTTGGTACTTGTCATGTCACAAAGAATACGTTCTTCAATGCATTCCCTCACATAATTAGTATCAGGGATACTCTCCTGCTCACATCTCTTTCTGATGTATCTACCTCCTCTCCTATGACTCCTAAAGTAAATAAACTACCTAGTAAGAACTCATGCAAAAATTTAGGTTTAGGAGAAGCATTTCCATTAATTAAAAATCTCTGCTGAGTATACATCAAACACTAAATACTTAGATTGCATGCAATAATAGGAATACTGATATTGGACACTGATATTCAATTCTGTATTCACTTCATTTATGCAATGGGCCTGTAGTGAGGCAGAACATCATGGCAGCAGGAGCATGTGACAGAGGAGGCTGCTCACCTACTGGTGGCCAGGAAGCTGAGAGACAGAGAAAGGAAGAAGCTGGGGACAGAGGTACCCTTAAAAGGCATGCTGTTCCAGTGATCCAATTCCTCTAACCTGGCCCTGCCACCTAGTTTCTACTATCTTCTGATAACTCAAATGTGAAAGACCACATTGCACTGGATCCATGCTCAGCCTTCAGCCTTTATCTATCTCTCAATGCATTTGGAAGAATCTCACTTCCACTTTTTTTACATCATCATCCTTTGGCTACACCTGACTCCACTTTCCTGATTTTGTTATGCTTGATCTCATTACCTCCTCTTCCTTCCAGAAAACTAATGTTTGGACTCAAACTAGTGCAATCCATCTTGTTTCTCCCTTAAGGCCCACAGGACTCCAGAGCTAAGAAGAATATTAATGATATGAGCAGAACTTAATCATTTCTCGTAGAAGAGCCATCCAGATCCTCCAAGGAAGTTTTCTCCACTTTTGTACCCACTTTTATTTTTAATATCTACTGTAAGCTGATTGCCACCATCACCATATCACTTCTGAATATAGGCAGTGAGTTCTCAAATGTCAAATCAAAAGAGACTACTCATCCTCTGTCTTAGCCTGACACCACTGATCACTAACTTTTCTTAAAACTCTTCGGACCCAGTGCTTCTGTGACCATGCTAGTTTCTGGTCTTCTTTGTAGCTCTTTGTTAATTCTTTCTTTTGTGTCCTTCATTTTGAGATTCCTCAGAGTTCTATGCTTAGTTTTTTTCTTCTTCTCCTCTGTTCTCTCCTAGAAGATCACTTTCATTCCTATAGGTTTCAGCTACCATGTGACTACTTATTAGTCCTAGGTATAATTCCAGTGAGCCCCCAGAAGTCATTGGGCATTTGAATTTATAGCAAAGAAATCAGAAATCACCTTGACTCCTATTTTTCCCTCAGCTTTCCTCTCTATCATTTCCAACCTACCAGCAAAGTTGGCTAATATATTTCCCAAGCATTTCTTATATTCACCTCTTTTACTACTCCATCTTTACTACTGATGCTAAAGCATTCATCCTTCAACTATTAGATTGCTGCAAAAGCCTTAAGCACATCTCCTTACTCCTTATCCCGTGTCCTTCAGATCTATCTTTGACACAGTTGCCACAAGAACTAGAGTATATGTGCCTCTGATCATGCCATACCCAGACCTTCCTTGACTACAGAACACATCCCAGCATCTTTCAATGTCATAGGAGGCAATGTACAATGAAAAAGCTACTTTCTTCTCAGTTCCTTTCCCTAGTTCTGACTATGATCTTGCATTGTGAATAATTCCTTCCAGTTTCCAATTATACATCCTGCTTTTTCTTACCACTGTGCCTTTGCTCATACTGTTCTCTCCATTTAGAATCCTCACTACAGTCTCTTATGATGTTATTGTTCCTATTGTTGTTGTTGTTGTGGTTAGGTGCCATCAAATCAAGTCTACCTCATAGCAACCCTCATAGGGTTTCCAACAGCTGATTGCTTAGGGATTGCTTTGGGAGTGGATTGCCATGTCTTTCTCCCATTTACCATCTATTGTTGTTGTTGTTAGGTGCCATCGAAGTCAAGTCTGACTCATAGCAGATCAAAACACTTGCCCATTCTGTGCCAGGCAAACGATCTCATTTATGTTTAAGCCCATTGTTGCAGAAACTGTGTCAATCCATCTGGTGGAGGGTTTTCCTCTTTTGCGTTGACCTGCCACTCTCCCAAACATGATGTCCTTCTCCAGGGATTGATCTCTCCTGACTACATGTCTGAAATATGTAAGACGCAGTCTGGCCATTCTTGCTTCCAAGGAGCACTCTGGTTGTACTTCGTCTAGGACAGATCTATTGGTTCTTTTGGCAGTCCATGGTATATTCAATAGACGTCTCCAGCACCACAATTCAAAAGCATCAATTCTTTTTCTGTCTCCCTTGTTCAATGTCCAGCTTTCACAACCATATGATGCGACTGAAAATACCATGGCACCTTCCTCTTCAATGTGACATCTTTGCTTTTCAATACTCTAAAGAGATCTTTTGCTGGGATTTAGCTCAGTTGGTAGAGTGCTGTGCTGCAGTCTCTGAGGTCCGGAGTTCAATTCCCAGCACTGCAAAAATAGAAGGACCTGGCAATCCAAACCCAAGGCAATCCAGAAACAGTCAGCCATTGAAAACCCTATGAGGGTCGCTATGAGACGGATATCAACTCGACGGCACCTAACAACAACAACAACAAAGAGATCTTTTGCCACAGCTTTTCCTAGGGCAATGTGTCTTTTGATTTCTTTACTGATGCTTCCATGGGTGTTGATTATAGAGCCAAGCAAAGCAAAATCTTGGACAACCTCAATCTTTTCTCCATTTAATGTGAAGTTGCGTGCTGACCGAGTCGTAAGGATTTTTGTTCTGTTGATGTTTAGTCATAACCCATATTGAAGGCTATGATCTCTGATCTTCATCAGTAAATGTTTTAAATCCTCTTCACTTTCAGCAAGCAGAGTTGTGTCATCTGCATAACACAGGTTTTTAATGAGTCTTCCTCCAATCTTGATGCCGAGTTCTTCCTCATAAAGTCCAGCTTCTCGGATTATTTGCTCAGCATATAAATTGAAGAGACAGGGTGAAATTATACAGCCCTGACGCACACCTTTCTCAACTTTAAACCAGGCAGTGTTTCCTTGTTCTATTCGAACAACTATCCTGGTTCAAGTACAGATTTCTCACAAGCACGGTTAGGTGTTCTGGTATTCCCATTTTCCGAAGTGTTATCCATAATTTGTGAGGATTCAGACAATCAAATGCCTTTGTATAGTCAAAAAACATAGATAGACATCTTTCTGATATTCTCTGCTTTAACCTAATATCCACCTGACATCAGCAACAATATCTCTGGTTCCCTGCCCTCTTCTGAATCCCACTTGATTTTCCGGTAATTCCCTGTCTATATACTGCTGCAGTTGCTTCTGAATGATCTTTAGTAGAATTTTGCTGGTGAGCGATATTAATGATATTGTCCGATACTTTGCACATTCAATTGGATCCCCTTTTTTGGGAATAGGCACAAATATGGATCTCTTCCACTCAGTTGGCCAAGTAGCTGTTTTCCAAATCTGTTGGCATAAACATGTTAACACCTCCAGTGCTACATCTGTTTGTTGAAACATCTCTATTGGTATCCCATCAATTCCTGGAGCCTTGTGTTTCACCAGTTCTTTCAAGGCAGCTTCCACTTCATCCTTCAGCACCATTGGTTCCTCTTCATATGCAACCTCTTGGAATTGTTGGTCATCTACCAATTCTTTCTTGTATAACGACTCTGTATATTCTTCCCATCATCTTTTGATGTCTCCGGCATCATTTAGTATTTTACCTGTAGAATCTTTCACTACTGCCACTCGAGGCTTGAATTTTTTCTTCACTTCCTTAAGCTTGAGAAACACAGAGCGTGTTCTTCCTTTTTGGTTTTCTGCCTCCAGCTCCTTGCATATGTTATTATAATATTTGTTTTTGTCTTCTCAAGCTGCCTTCTGAAATCTTCTGTTTGGTTCCTTAACTTCATCATGTCTTCCTTTTGCTTTAGCTGCTCGACGTTCAACGGCAAGGTCCAGTGTCTCTTTTGACATGTAATTTGGTCTTTTCTTTTTTTCTTGTCTTTTTAAAAACTTTTTGCTTCCTTTTGAATGATATCTTTTATGTCATGCCACAACTCTTCTGTCTCCTATCATTTGTGTCTAATGCATTAAACCTATTTTTGAGGTGGTCTCTGAACTCAGGTGGGATATACTCAAGGTCACACTGTGGCTCTCATTTACTTGTTCTAATTTTCTTTAGCTTCAGTTTGAACTTGCATATGAGAAGTTGATGGTCTGATCCACAGTCAGCACCTGGTCTTGTTTTGACATTTTGTACAGAGCTTTTCCATCGTCTCTTTCCACATATGCAGTCAATTTGATTCCTGTATGTTCCATCTGGTGAAGTCCATGTGTATAGTCTCTGTTTATGATGTTGAAAAAATGTATTTGCAATGAAAAGGTCATTGGTCTAACAAAATTCTATCATGCGATCTCCAGCTTCGTTTCTGTCACCAAGGCCATATTTTCCAACTACTGAACCTTTTTCTTTGTTTCCAACCTTTGCATTCCAGTCACCAGTGATTATCAGTATGTCTTGATTGCATGTTTGATCTATTTCAGATTGCAGAAACTGATAGAAGTCTTCCCTTTCTTCATTTGTGGCCTTAGTGGTGGGTGCATAAATTTGAATAATAGTCATATTAGCTGGCCTTCCTTGTAGGCGTATGGATATTATTCTATCATTGACAACATTGTATTTCATGACAGATCTTGAAATGTCTTTTTTGATGATGAATGCAACCCCATTTCTCTTTAGTTTATCATTCCCAGCATAGTAGACCATATGATTGCCTGACTCAAAATGGCCTATGCCAGTCCATTTTAGCTCACTGAGGCCTAATGTCAATGTTTATGCGATCCATTTCTCTTTTAACAATTTCTAACTTTCCTAGATTGATACTACGTACATTCCATGTTCCAATTACTAATGGATGTTTACAGTTGTTTCTCCTCATTTTGAGTCATGCCCCGTCAGCAAATGGAGGTCCTTGGGGCTTTACTCCATTTCTATCATCACGGTAGACTCTGCTTTGAGGAGGCAACTCTTCCCCAGTATTCTTTTGAGTGCCTTCCAACCTGGGGGCCTCATTTTCTGGCACTATATCTGACAGTTTCTTTACTATCCATAGGGTTTTCAATGGCTAGTTGTTTTGGGAGTGGTTTGCCAGGTCCTACTCCCTAGTCTGTCTTAGTCTGATATCTACCCATTATTTAGCACTCTTCAACGTTTGACTCACTGTTCTCTCTGTTCCTATTCTATCCCTCTCCTTGTCGCATGGTATTATCATTTTCCCTTGATACTTCTTTCTCTCCCCCACATATAGTACAGAACTTGACAACAGAGGCCATATTATATTGTTCTTTCTGCACTCAGTGTCTATTTCACTGCTTAAATCACATTACTGGCTTGTTGAATGGGCAAGTGAATAAATTAATAAAAAGCTTCTGTACCATTCCCCACCATCTGTTCATTTTCTTGACCAGAATGTTTTGTTCACTTTCCTTATAGGGACTTCACCAGCATCTCTGACCACACAGACTTCCAAAGTCATTCGATAATCCATCTTAATTAGAATCTTGCTCACCATCTCAACTGTGTGTCTAGAACTTAGCCATGATATTTTTCAAAGTGTGATCAAGACTAGATACATGTGCTACCCTCTAAAGGGCATTACTCATTGTTCCTTTTTGGTGCATCATTAAGTGAGAAGTAGTAGGAGAGATATTCTCAAGATTTTGACACCCACCAGAGTTGGAGGCTCATTTATATTGCCCCAGGAATGATTCCCAAGTTTTCAATAAAATCTGGATTTTTCAGACCTTTCAGTGAATGCTATTTACGTGATATGGGCTAAATTCTGTCTTCCAAAAACTTATATGTTGAAGTCCAAATTCCTACTACCTCAAAATGTCCAAAATGCTTTTGGAATTGGGGTCTCTAAAGAAGTTTTTAAGTTAAAATTAAGTCATTAGAGGGGATCCTCAAGCAACATGACTAGTGTGCTTCCTTAAGAAAGAAATATGGATACAGACATATGTGGAAGGTATATGATGTGAAGACATAGGGAAAAGATGGCCATCTGTGAGCCAAGGAGGGAGACATCTGGGGAAATCAGCCCTGCCAACACTTTAAACCTAGGCATCTACCTATCCTGCAAAACTATTGCTTAAGCCACCCAGTCTGGTGCTTTGTTGTGGCAGCCTTATTGAACTAATGAAGTAAGTAATAATGTTAGCCTTGAATGTGTTATAATAAAGTAAATTCACTACAGGGAAATGTAAGTCTTATTGCCAATGAAGCAAGGGAAAAAATAATTTTCTTTCTTCTTTGCCTTTTTTTTTTTTTAAGTGAACAAAGCCTTAGAAATAGCCAAGGAATACCTTCAGCTGGTGGTGAAAAAGTCAGATTGAGGGTAAGAAACACAGGTGGTAGTTTCAATTTTTTAAAAAAATCCACAAATTATAAACATCCTGAAATATATAAGAGTATGAGTGGATGTTTCCTGGAAGATGCCACTGTGCAAAACGTTAGTCCTCTGGATAAAGTGCTTTGAGATTAGACATATGGAGATCTTAAATTAGTTCCACTACTTTACTGGTATTTCAAAATATCCAAGAAATAAGCAAAATGCAACCTAAGATCTATCTTAATACCATGGATTAATTAAAAACTATAGTACCAGACAAATTTTAGTTTAATAGGTTTTATGCATGATCCTTAGCTATGCCCTCCTTTCCTCCCTTTCTGCACCCTCCATCCTAAAAAAAATTAATGACCATTGCCTTTCCATTACCACATTTTTCTAACAAATAGTAAAGATTAGATGGTAAGATATCACATTGGCTGGCCTAACTTAACCACAGATTTACTGGGAGACATTAATCTTGCTAGACCCAAACTAAATACCAACAAATACTATTTAACTTCCTTCAAACATTTGCTAGCTGACGTAATATATAACATCAAGTTTCTTAAAATTCACCACTTTTTGATCATTAAAAAGCTAATTAGCAGGTTGCAAAATACTTCATTCTCTTACTTCTCCTCATAGTTTAGGGCTCATCATATGTCCAGAAATATTTTGATTTTCTGATGATTTTCTCAATATCTGACCAGGATAAATTAGAGATTATCATCTCTACTGACAAATATTTGTCGGGCACATCATTCCAAGCACTGGGATATGAAATGGATTAAGACAAAATTCCCACACTCATTTAGTAAATCTATTTTTCTTCATAATATCAATAAAAGCCACATCACCAAATATTCACTAGTTATAATAGTTTCTTTTTCCCTGGATACTTCTCGATCAATAGCACAATTAATTGCAAATAACTATGATTTGGTTTTCCTCAATCCATTAATTATGATTCATACTGCACCAGTTGAAAATGACAAAAAATAAAGTACTTTTGCTTATTCCTTATGCTATGAGGAATTATATATCTTTTATATGAATTTATATATTAATATTACATATTCATGTTATATTGGATTATATGAATTATATATTCATATATATAACTTATTTTTAAAGCAGCTTTAGATTCACAAAATTGAGCAAAAGATATAGATATTTGCAATGTACCTCCTGCCCCAAACATGCACTGCCTCCCCTGCTATCTACATCCCCCACCAAAGTAGTTCATTGACACAATTAATGAACATGCAGTTATACATCATTTTCATCCAATGTCCATAGTTTGTATTAGAATTGAATCTTGGTATTTTATATTCTATGTGTTCTGAAGTGTGTAATGACATGTGTCCACCATTATTAAACAAAATACTTTCACTGCCATAAAAACCCTCTGTGCTCTAGCTATTCATGCCTTCTTCCCAACAACTCCCTGCAAACACTAATTCTTTTATTATCTTCATAGTTTTGTCTTTTTCAGAATGTTATATAGTTGGAATCAAATAATAGTTTTGTCAGATTGGCTTCTTTCACTTAATAATATGTCTCTGTGTCTTCTCATGGCTTGGTAGCTCATTTCTCTTCAGCACTGAATAATATTCCATTGTTTTGATATACCATAGTTTATTTATCCATTCCCCTACAAAAGAATATCTTGGTTTCTTCTAAGTTTTAACAATTGTCAGTAGTTATTAGTAAAATTGCTATAAACATTTATGTGCAGATTTTTGTGGACATAAGTGCTCAGTTCATTTGGCTAAACACCAATGAGTAAAGTTTTTGGATTATGTAAGAATATGCTTAGTTTTGTAAGAAACCATTAAATTGTCTTCCAAAATGGTTGTACCATTTTACATTCCCACCAGCCATAAATGAAACCTCTTATTGCTTCACATCCTCACCAGCATTTGGTATTGTCAGCATTCTGGATTTTGACCTTTCTAATAGATGTACAGTGATATCTTGTTTTAATTTGTATTTCCTTGGTGATATGAGTTTATGGAGCAAATTTTCAAATGTTTATTTTCCATCTGTATATCTTCCTTTGTGAGGTGTTTGCTAAGTTTTTTGGCCCACTTCTTAAGTTGAATTCTTCATTTTCTTATTTTTGAATTTTAAGTGTTACTGTACATTTTGGATGATAGTCTTTTCTCAGACATGTCCTTTGAAAATATCTTCACCCAGTCTGAGCCTTGTCATTTCATTCTCCTGGTAGTATCTTTTGCAGAGATGTAGCTAATTTTAATGAAGTCTAGCATATCAATTCTTTCTTTTATGATTCATGACTTTGGTAGTGCATCAAAAAGACATCACCAATCCGATATCATCTAGATTTTCTGCCATGTTATCTTCTAGAAGTTTCATAGTTTTGCATTTTACATTTATGTCTGTAATCTATTTTGAATTTACTTTTGTTAAAAGACCATCATTCCATTGCACTACCTTTGCTCCTTTGTCAAAGATCAGCTGATTATGTGAGTAAATTTCATATTTTCAAACATATGAACACTGTTGTCACTTAAACATTTGCATTTATTGTCATAACTGATTTGTCCCTAATCTAAAACCTGTTGGTACATTATTTTACTTGTGTTTTCTACCAGAATGATTCACTATTGTTTGCTAGTATACATTATTTAATCTTTTGCTATTGAAATACTTTATTTCTAAAATTTAGAAAAATTATTAAACTTTGTGGTCTTTTTAAAAAACTCAATGTTACATGGTATACAGAGAGCCTATTTGGTGTAAGAATTATTCTAATGTCCTTGGACCTCTGATTCTTAATTCTTTTCCATTTGTTACTGGTCTCTTTTTCATGTTCCATATCTGTTATCTTTGACTGGTATGTGAAATAATTTCTTTCATCATGTTCAGATCTTTTTTTCATTTCTTCTGCATTTTGTGAAAGGCTTCAAAATAGTAACTTCAATGTAATAATTTGAATTTCCATGATGGTTTTTTTTTCATGTATTTATTTCCAATGCAAATATTAATTGTATAAGTGTATTTTTAGTTTCCTTATATACTTTCCTAGTCTTATTTCATTTTCTGTCTTATAATTCATTTATTAGTCAAGAGGATGAAGAGATATTTGTTACTCACAATGTTTAGAACATGTGTGTCATTATTTTGCCACTTCTTTTATTGAGTTAAAATTTGCATGCAATAAAATGAGTAGGTTATTATATAATTTGAAAAGTTTAGAAATTTATTTGATAGCCAATAATCCTGTGAAAGAATATAACTTTTCTATTACTCAGTATAATTCTTTTTGGTTTTTTTTGCTCCTTTAGCCAGTATCTATTCCCTCACACCAATTCTGATATTTTATTCATAAGTTAGCTTTGCTTCTTTCTGAAATTCAGGTAAAGGGAATCATACTGTGTAGTTTTTTCTGAGAAGACTCATCCAGATTAGCATATGTGCCAGTATTAGGTTTAAAAAAATATGCTGAGTAGTATTCCATTTTTTCCCTTCTTTAAAGAGACATCTGAGTTTTTTCCAATTTGAGACTATTATAAACAAAGATACTATGACTATATTCAGGAACATAGACTTTATTTCTATTGGATATATACCTAGGAAAGGGATAGTTACAGTAAGTGTATGCTTAATTTCAAGGGTGATAGAGTAAATCATGTTTAATTTTATGAGTGGTTGTATCATTCTATACTTTCAGCAGTAATGATGAAATTTCTGGTTCCAGTCAAGATGGAGGAGGTGCATTCTTCACAGGGGTTCCCTCTTACATCAAAAAACTCTTGGACATAACACAATAAAAAAAATGGGAAGATTTTGAAAGGTAGGAAGAAGAGCATGGACTGATGAGGAACCTCAGGAATTGAGGAACTACATGGCAGTAACTCCTTGGGTTTCCTTTTCCCTTTCATGTATTTTGATTGGTATGTCACAGAAGTCTTGAAAACTAAACTACCAACAAGTAGAAATAAAATAATCTAAAAAAATTTTTGTTTGCTGTAGGCAAAGATATAGGAAAAGGATAGTTTCACATAACAGAAAAACTTTTCGGGAGTATCTGCCTTACACTGGCCAAAAGTCAACAGAAAAATTGTCCTTATTGTTTCAGACGGCCAAGGGAGAAATGGTCTTCCACTTTCTATTTAAGTACCAGGGCAAAGCCAGTTTTCTAGTGGTGAACTGAGCCTCTATTCACTCCCACCCAGTACCAATGAGAATTAGCAGGACAAGTCACCATTTTGCTTCACTCCTCACCAGTGGTATCAGCTGTGTCCTTCAGAAAGTTAAACCTCTACCCCATCCAGTATCAAAATTAGGAGGTTGTGGGAGGTGTGTGTGCATGTATATGTGTGTATTTCATATATGTAGTATATTGTTGTTGTTGTTGTTAGGTGCCGTCAAGTCGGTATCCGACTCATAGCGACCCTGTGTACAACAGAGGAAACACTGTTGTCAGTGCTTCTCTGCTGTTTATAGGGTTTTCAATGGCAGATTGATTTTTGGGAGGGGGTTGCCAGGTCCTTCTCCCAAATCTACAGCTTCTGGTGTTCCCAGGCGGTCTCCCATCCAGGCACAAACCAGGCCTGACCCTGCTTAGCTTCCGAGATCTGACGGGATCGGATGCCACAGGGCTATGGCTGCAGGCATGTGTAGTATATGTTAGGTGCCATCAAGTCGGTATCTGACTCATAGTGATCCTCATAGGGTTTTCAGTGGCTGACTGTTTCGGGATTGCCTTGGGAGTGGATTGCCAGCTCCTTCTCCCATTTTTGCGGTGCTGGGAATTGAACTCAGGACCTCAGAGACTGCAGCGCAGCGCTCTGACAACTGAGCTAAATCCCAGCCCATGTGTAGTATATATGCACCCATATATTTTTTTTTTCCTTTCACCTTTTCATTTTTTTTAAAGGTGACTTTTGATAGGCCAAATTTTTGTATTTTAATGATATCCACTTTCAATTATTTATGATTGGCCTAGTCCATGTTCTGTGTGAGAAATCTTTGTTTTTTCCAATATCATAAATATATTTTCCTATATTTTAATCTAGAAGTTTTATCATTTTCACTTTTATATTTAGGAGTATAAATCCATCCTGAATTATTCTGTTATGTAAAGGAGTCGTCTAACTTCATTTTTATCAGGCAGATTTATTTTTAAAGGCTTTCCTTTCAGATTATATATACAAACATCTCTTTCTAGAGTTCTATTCTTTCCCATCACCCAACTTTTCTGTTCTTATTCTAGCACCACACTGTCCTGACTGCTGTAGCCTGTGCATTTGCCTTGATGTACTCTCAACCATCCATTTTCATCTTCTTCTATAAGATTGTTTTGTGGCCTCCAGTATTTTTTTGTTTTCATATAAAATCCAGAAACTGCTTGTCAATTTCTATGAAATTTTCATTGGAATTGCATTATAATTACATCAGTATTTTAATAAAACCAACTCATCAAATTCAGAACATGATTTATATTTCTATTCACTAGGATCCTCCTTAATATCTCTCAAAAATGTATGTTTAGCATTTTGTGGAGACTTACAATTTTGTTGAATTTATTTCTAAGTATTTTTTACATTAAGGCTATTTTACTTGGTATTTTGGGGTGTTTGCTTACTTGCTTCCTTTCTTTCTTTCTTTTTCTGTTGTTACTATGTAAAATTAAGATCAACTTTTCTATATTGACCTAATCTTATTTAACTTTCATTTTAGATTTTCCTGTTTTTCCTTCAGTTCCATTTAAATCTTACCATATTGTATTTTTATATTCTCTTTTTTCTCTGCTTTCATATACTTCAAATTTTCTCAGTGTTGAGAATACAAAACAAGTGTCTGAAATTTACCTCTCTTATTTAGTAAATCTTATTAGCTTATCAACAGAAAATCCTCTTCTTTACCTTTGTTTCTTCTATTTATTTTATAATCTACAACATTTTCATTTTTCTTTACGTCAATGTCATGAAAGTTTTCTATTCAAATCTGATATTTTCCCTGAAAGAGAACTAATAGTTTATCATTGAATTTTTTTATTCTTCACTTAATTACTATTAGAATTCTCTTTTTCAGATCTGAAGAGGAATACCTTACAGGTGAAAATTTCTAAAATCTATTCAATGAAACTATGTACTTAGAATTAGGAGGGCTATGGAGCCACAGGTAGTCATAGGAGAGGAATCTGTTCTTCATCCAGTTTCCTATTTCTTTTTTTGATCATTTGTTGATACCCAAAAGCTATTTTCCAGATTTCTGTATCCAGGTTGGCAAGGTTAGCCTCTTCCAACCAAAGGCAGTTGAGAAATTAATCTTGCTACATCAGCCAAGGAATTCACTAGTTAAGAAATTAGCCTTACCACACCAGGCATGACATAACTTTGAATCCCCAAGAACCCTTAGTACCCATTGTTTTTGACTCAAGTAGCAAAAGTAATCCCAGACATTATGTTGCCCTAGTATCGTATATTATTGTATATTTCACATCTCTTAGACTTTTGGGGATTTTTTTTTTTTTTTTTACTTTTTGAGACAAGGTCTCACTAAATTATGCAGACTGTCTTCTGGTCTTGAACTCGCGATCCTCCTGCCTCTGCCTCCCGAGCCACTGGGATTACAGGCGAGCACCACTGCGCCCGGTGCCTCATTTGGGAATATTAATGGGATAATGTATTACTGAGTAAGGAAGAGAGTTAAAGCAGTTCTGTAGAGTTTTCATTTTGATCTCTGCTGCATTATTTTCAGTGGAAATGTTTCAAGAATTATGGAAATTGGTGTGCTTTTTCCTTGGTTATCAGTAGTAATGTACTGTTTATTTTGAAGTGAAGAAGGAGGAAGTTATGCAAATATATTCAAGTAGTCATCTTATCTTACATTTTAATTTTTATAAACAATGGTTAACATCATTTCAAATTTGTAAATTATCACAGTCTTATCGAAATGTTATTTTTCTGGAATGTAGTAAAAAAAAGAAAAGTTCATAATTAAAAAGTACTTACATCTAAATTGTTGTGGGAAAAATCTTTCTGGTTCTAAAAGAAAGCATTTGCCACCTTCACATTTTTTTTTATGAATATAAACAGAAGTAAGACATATGTGCTACTGGCTGTCAGACTGTGACAAGAAACAGGAAAAAAGTTACTCTTTCCTAGTAGTTATATTACTTTAAGGCTTAAAGTGGATTTAGAAGTATTATCTGAAACATGAGAAAAATTGCTCCTACCATATCAATCTTCTAGCAAAGAGAGTCCCTTTGGGTTTTTTCCTTGGATTCAAAAATAATGAGGGAAAGAATCCATTTAAATTTCCTTCATCTGTGTCTCTCCCTCTCCCTCCCTACCTCCCTCTCCCCCTCATACACACACACACACACACACACACACACACACACACACACACACAATGATTTGGCATATGTAATATATAAAATGCAAGATAAATCTATTTAAATTCCTCTAAATTCCTAGGATTTGTACTTAGAAAAATAGACAGATCAGTTTTCAATGCAAAGTTCATGCCCTTATACTTCAATCACTCTTTCAAAGCAACATAGACAAGATCTTTGTTCAGAAGACTAAGCTATTGCCTACAAAATCATTCAAAAAATAAGTAACTTCTTATTTCATTGTTGTTGTTTTTAGGTGCCATTGAGTCGGGTCCGACTCATAGTGACCCTATGTAAAAAACAGAACAAAATACTACCCAACACTGTGTTATGCCCAGCACTGTGTCAGTGTTTCTTTGCCATTCATAGGGTTTTTGATGGCTGATTGTTTTGGAAGTGGGCTGCTGGGTCCTTCTCCCAAGCCTACAGCACCCAGTATTCCCAGGTGGTTTCCTATCCAACTACTAACCAAGCCTAATCCTGCTTAGCTTCTGAGATCGGACACACCAGGATTGTGTGGCTGTAGACTCACTCTCTCTCTCTCTCTCTCTCTCTCATTCTCACACACACACACACACACACACACACACACACACACACACAACTCCAGCCATAAGAGTACAGTCAAAAAGTTAGTCTGTAGCCACATGAGTTTGTACATGTGACCCAGCCTCCCATCTGAAGCACTAGAGCCCTGTCTGTGTCATCTTCACTATGTATTCCATAGGATCTTTTTCCCTGAGGAGCATGCACATGAGAATAAGTTCACCTAAAAATTCTGTTTAGAGATATCTTCTAGCATCTTTTATGATCTGAGATCAGGATTATAATGTGAGAGCTTTCTCAGTTTCATTTGAAATTTTGCTTTTTTTTAAAGCAAAATTCTTGTGGAAATGATTATGATTTTACTTTGTTCATTTTTGGCTTTTTAACTAATGACTTTTTTCAGTTTTATTGTATAGGCATAGGCATGTTTTGAGGAAGATGGTGATCTAGTTATGAGTACTTAGCAAAACCAAATACTTCTCACCATCATGAGAAGTGTGCCTTTAAAAGTCTGTATGTTTCCAAGGGGTTATATGATTATTGTTGTTGTTAGGTGCTGTCTAGTCCGTATCTGACTCATAGCGACCCTCATAGGGTTTTCAATGGCTGACTGTTTTGGGATTGCCTTGGGAGTGGATTGCCAGGACTTCTCCCATTTTTGTGGTGCTAGGAATTGAACTCCGGACCTCAGAGACTAAAGCGCAGCGCTCTACCAACTGAGCTAAATCCCACCCCCTATATGATTATAGTAACATTAATTAATAATAAAGAAGTAAAATTTCAACTCTTAGCTAAAAAGTAGAAAATATCAAAGGCTTAAATGATTCACAGCAACTATATGCACGTTGAAAATCCATAGCTGTACATACTAATTGATTATTAAAAGTTTTTCTACTCATATGAGGGAATAATTCTCCATAGAAAACAGTCTTTTGTGCTGGATTGTCTCTTTAGAGATGTTTTTATAGTGGGTAGCCTTGCAACACAGTGTATCTCCATAAACTTCAGACTGTTTGGAGATAATGTCTCCCCCCAGGACAAAAGTTAAGGAGGTTTGCTTGCATTATAAAAGGCTGAAGTTTTCAAGGCTTGTGATTAATTTCCTATATGTAACCCATATGTGTGCAAGCATCATCTCATGTTACTTGTGGAACTGAAGTATGAGGAACCAGTATATGAAAATACTGCTAGTTGGGCTACTATAAATGCTGATATAATTGACCATTTTCTCTAACATAGGAGTGTCATGAATATGCTAGCACCCATGAAGTTCTAGCAGACTATTTTATTGGCTAGCAAATAGGGTAAAAATCTTAGACCCTTGATAGTTCTTGATACTAATGTATTTTATGATGTTGGGTGCTGTCAAGGCAGGGTCAATTCATAGTGACCCTGTGTACCACAGAATAAAACATTCCCTGACACTGTGCCAAGCCCAGCACTATGTCAGTGCTTCTCTGCTATTCATAGGGTTTTCAATGGCTGATTGTTTTATTTCAGGAGTGGGCTGCTAGGTCCTTCTTCCATTTTCGGTGCTCGGGATTGATCCCAGGACCTCACAGAGTGCAAAGCAGCACTCTACCAACTGAGCTAAACCCCAGCCCATATTTTATGATACTGTTATTGTTGATAGATGCTGTAGAGTATCCGACTCATAGCAACCCTCATAGGGTTTTCAGTGGTTGATTGTTTCGGGATTGCCTTGGGAATGGATTGCCACATGCTTCTCCCATTTTTGTGGTGCTGGGAATTGAACTCAGGACCTCAGAGACTGCAGAGCAGTGCTCTACCAACTGAGCTAAATCCCAGCCCCATATTTTATGATAGTATATATTAACTGCTAAAAGTAAAAGTATACAGAGTAAGGCTCACCATATTTAAACATAACATGAAGGAAATCCTAGAACATGAATTATCTGAGGAATATGATTAGCTAATGGGGATAGGAGAGAAGGGGGCAGTAGTTGAGTTTCATTGCAGTTCCAAAGGCTCTCTATCCTTCCTACATCATCAGCTCTCTACACTTAACTGGAGATGTTGTTGCTGTTAGGTGCCATTGAGTCGGTATCTGACTCATAGTGACCCTCATAGGGTTTTCAATGACTGTCTTGGGATTGACTTGGGAGTGGATTGCCAGGCCCTTCTCCCATTTTTGTGGTGCTGGGAATTGAACTCGGGACCTCAGAGACTGCAGCGCAGCACTCTACCAACTGAGCTAAATCCCAGCCCAATTGGAGATAAGAAGTAGACTATTCTCAAGTGGAGATGGGAAGTAGGTATCCATCAAGTTAGCCAAAAGGCATATATACTGATAGAGAAGAAAATCTTATGGCATTATAGGGGCATAAGTACAATTAAAAAGAAACACAAACTGAATAATCTATTCCAAAGGAAGTAGGTTTTAAAAAAATAGAACAATATTCATAAGGAGCATAATGGATGTCTTCAGAAAGATTAAGGGGTGATATGGAAACAGAGCAAAAACAAGCAGTTTAAGAAAAAAGACTATTTGAAGATATTGATTATGAAAATGGAAATGAATTTGTTAATTTGGAATGGAATTTGTTAAATTAAAACATAGACACAAGCAAAGAAGTCAATTAGTGTTCTGAAAAATTATTTTAAGCATCTCTGCCCAAACATTTAAGAGAGGGATGAAGACATGAAAAGAAAAATTAAAAAATTAAGAGACATGGAGTATCAATTTCGTGAGATGTAAGTAAGTCTCAATTGATAAGAAAACAGTAAGGAAGGAAGTTAATATTTGAAGAACTAATGCCTGAAATTTCTTTTGAACACTAAGTCCTCAGATTCAAATGATTTATCAGGGGATTGGCTAAATAATTGATAAAAGGAATGAAATTTTCCCTCACATGGAAATTGTTTAGAGAAATGTAAAAATACTGAAGACAGAAAACTCTGAAAGCTTTGAGAGATTAAAAATGTATTTTCTATGAGAAATACTCAAAACAAGATCAGGTTTCTCAACAGCAACAATATTTACATATTTCTGAAGAAAAATATTTTAAAATACATTTTTATCCATCATTGATTTAATATAAGGGTAAAAAAATTAATTATATTTTTGGACATACAGACTCTCAACAATTTATCAACTAAAAATCTTTGGGCACAGTGACACATGCTTATAATCCCAACAACTCAGGAAGTGGAGGCAGGAGGATTGCAAATTCGAGGCCAGAGGCAGCCTGTGCAACTTAGTGAGACTCTGTCTCAAAGTCAAAATTAATAAAGGGGCATAGGATGCAGCTCAGTGGTAGAGCACTTGCCTAGCATGCCTAGAGGCCCTGAGTTCAAACCTCCAATATTAAAAAATACATAAAAAAATAAAAAGTTTTCCTTTTAAAAAACTGTTTGAGAAAATATCCTACAAAGAGAGAAAGGAATCAAAGGGTATGCTAACAGTATTTAGGAGGTAAGGGTGAGTTGTTAGCTAGGAATTTTTTTTATCACAAGTAAACTAAATATTTACATTTTAAAATTGTGAAACTCCAGACCTTATCTTCTAAATGAAGCCAGCCTATGGGTGAAGTTGGAAGCTCAGAGGAAAATGAGTGCAAGTGAACACACTTATCTTAGTTCAAAAGTTGATAGGGAAAGATAAAAATGTGCACTGATCTTATTGAAGTAGGAGAAAATACCATAAGGCACAATAAAACAAAACCATAAAATTTAAACCATAAGGAGTAAAGCCAATCTATTCTATTGAAGGTCTGCCAGAAGGGGAAAAAAAGTAATGACAAACAAAAAATTTAAAACAAGATAGCAGAAAGATTCCCTGATAGAAGAGTAATTCCCATGAAGGTACATGGGAAAAGTGGTCTACTCAAAACTCCAAGACTCTTAGGTTGAATTTTTACAAGATCCAGAATGATAATGATTAAAATAGGTAAATATAAAATAGAAATATGCAGACAGGTATAACATAGAGATATAAAAATGATGAACCACGAAGACATAAACACTGAATTCTAGAGTACTCATAATGTTTTTATATAAAAAGTAATTTAATGCAGAAAAACACCAGAAGAGGAAACAGAGAATCATCTAAACAAAGGGAGCACTAGACTGAGAAGACACAATCATCATCCTCATATGTAGACCTAATGTAGTCTTTTAGAATGGGAAGCAACATTCTACAGAATTATAGGATGAGATAGATAGGTAAATGCTAATATCCATGGGTCAAGAGGACAAAAAAGAAGCAGAGTATTTGAGAACACATTAACTACTTAACTACACTCAACATAAAGATAAATAGAATTGTATACTACCAAGCAGAGAATAGGCATATTTTAAATGCTCCAAAAAATAGTCTTTCAAAGTCACAAGTCATTCAATAAATATTAATTCATAAACATTGAGACTATGCCCCCAAAGCAAGGCAACTAAAAGAAAACAACAACAAAAAAACTCAACCATTAAGTCTTTAATTTAAATTAAAATGAATTAGTATTAAATAATCGTTAGGTTAAAAAGGACATTTTGGAGCAATTAAACAATACCCTACACTAAATTAATATGAAAATATTCTATATCAGTTTTGTGAGATGCAAACAAACCAACCCTTAGGAAATGGTACTGAGTTGACTATGCTTATTCAAAAACAAGAAAGAACTAAGACTCACTAAGCTAGAAACTACTAAACATAGGATATTAGAAGAAATAAGATGAAAGATTAGGTCAGAAGTCAGTGGAATAAAAGTCAATAAACAATAATAAAAAAGTTGATTGATGAAACTAAAAGATGTTTCCTTAAAAAGACTAATAATTAGCAAGATAGAAGAAGAAAGAAGTTGGAAATGAAGAATATATGAAGTGTGATTAAAAAATATGGTGAATGCTGGAAAGGCAGGGATATTCACACGAAGAAGCAACTGGTAAGTGGAACCTTAACCATGGTATGTGACAAGTTTCAGCTTGTCTAGTGCAGCCGTTAAGGTGTGTTTGAGAGGTGTGTTTTAAAATGGTCCTAAATCATGGATCACAAACAACACTTCTGCTAAGCAATTTCTATCAAATAACACTAGAGCGTGTTCTCATCCACCTCATTAGTCAGATACTGGCAACATGCCAGAAGTCTTTGGTTCTTTCCCAAAGTCAAAATAACAATGAGAAAGGTAAATGTTTTGGATTGATTCAGGACATCAAGGCAGCCACAACAGTGTAACTAAAGACACTACGAAAAGGACTTCCAGAATTTCTTCAGAGAGTGGCAAGAACAATGGGATAAATATGTCTGAAGCCAGGGGAAGTATTTTGAGGGGATTAATGGCAATGAGTTGCTGTTGTTAGGTGCCCTTGAGTTGGTGTTGGACTCATAGCGACCCTATGTACAATAGGTGAAACAGTATTATTAGTGCTTCTCTGCTATTCATAGGGTTTTTAATGGCTGATTGTTTTTTGAGGGGAGTGGGTTGCTGGGTCCTTCTCCCAAACCTACAGCACCTGGTTTTCCCAGGCAGTCTCCCATCCAAGTACTAACCAGGTCCCGACCCTGCTTAGCTTTGGAGATCTGATGCTACAATGGTTCAGCTGCAGGCCCAGGCAGCTAAACACACACACACACACACACACACACACACACACACACACACACACACACCCATTGTATATCTTGTATATGTTATATATATGTGTGTGTATATATATGTGTGTGTGTGTGTGTGTACATACACACACATTTCAACTTAAGAATAAACAAAATATTTTACTCATGAAAGAGCTCAGATCATGAAATTATACAGCTCCTGAGCCAACTTTTAGCAATAGGCTGACCATGGGCAATTTATTTAAATTCTTAAGTTCTTTAAGTCACACTTCATTTATCTGAGAAATGGAAATAATACCTGTTGCCATATAAATTCATGGGAATTACACAGCACATCCATGTCAAAGGAGTCAATGTGCTTGTCACATCATGTGTGCTTGGGAACTAGTATTTCCTCATATGTAACAGGTATCATCTACAATACTCAGTGAGATGTGGCTTTAGTCAACTCTGGGTTATCTATGGGAATACGTTACTATATATAGGAGAGAATATTTTACACTAGCTTGTAGTTTGTTTGTTCCCTACCAAACCTCACAGGACCTACTAATTATGAAATACTAGGCACATTTAGATACTCCCTTTTCCCTGCAACCTTATCTCGCTAGACAAGTGAAGTCTACTACTACCATCAAGGAGGTAGTGTTCAGCTATGTCTAAAACCATACTTTGAGATTGTTTAAAGACTCCTAATATTATTGGCATCTAAAAAAATATCACAGTGTAGTTTTAAAGGTAACTGAATAGCGCTTCCCTGATGATAGTTGTTGTTGTTGTTAGGTGCCATCGAGTCAGTATCCGACTCATAGCGACCCTCTGTACAACAGGGAAAACACTATTGCCAGTGCTTCTCTGCTGTTCATAGATAGGGTTTTCAATGGCAGATTGATTTTTGGGAGGGGATTGCCAGGTCCTTCTCCCAGACTACAGCTTCTGGTGTTCCCAGGCGGTCTCCAATCCAGGTACAAACCAGGCCCAACCTTGCTTAGCTTCTGAGATCTGATGGGATTGGATGCCACAGGGCTATAGCTGCAGGCCCTGATGATAGTAGTAGACTCCTAATCTTATTGGTGGGGCTGGGGTTTAGCTCAGGTGGTAGGGTGCTGTTCTATGCTCTCTGAGGCCCTGGGTTCATTTCTCAACACTGCAAAAATGGGAGAAGGATATGGTAATCCAGTCCCAAAGCAATCTTGAAAACAATAAGCCATTGAAAACCCTATGAATAGCAGAGAAGCACTAGCATAGTGCCGGGCATGGCACAGTGTCAGGGAATGTTTTGTTCTATTGTACATAGGGTCACTATGAGTTGGACTCGAATTGACAGCATCTAAAAAGAGCAACAATAATCTTATTGTCTAGTCAAATTGTACCAGATATGGTCCAAAGGTGCAAAGAAAATGCATTTTCTTTATTTTCTTTTACACCTAATCTTCTTAGCATGGTCTATACCCTATTGGTTAATAGAAGCAGCAAAGAAACCAAGATAACATTATTTTGCCAAAGAGTTAGGATCATCAATGTTTTCTTGCTGTTTTTGTTTGTTCTGCTTTGCTTTTTGGTTTTTTGTTTGTTTTTAATAACTTAGACTTTCCATACTGCATCTCAGTTTATTAGGTTTTCTTCCTTTTCATTTGATCCTTCCAATATAGTGATTGGATTTATACAGAGGGGTCCACATGACTGTATAATCGTTTAACAGCAGTAGAAAAGGGCGCTCAAACCTATATAGTACTGTCTTATGATTTCTCCTGCAGTGTATTTGGTCTGATCCTGGCCTTGTGTCCCTGGTATCTTTGGTGGTGGGATGTCTCACCTGGAGTTTTTGGGATGCCATGTTTGTGCCCACAGCCTCTGGTAAGAGTTCTCATGCATTATAGCATGTTATCCTATCTTTAGGCCTTTGCCAGTCCCTGAACCATCTCAATTGATCTAAGGTTCATTCCTGGGTATATGGAAATGTCACTGGCTAGAAGAAACCTCAGAGTTGCCTCAGGTCTGTGACTAGAACTTTCTCTCCCACTGTAGCTCTGTTGGTCCCTCAGTACATTGATAAAACTCTGAGCTAAGGGATGGGCATCTCTCAGAAGCCTGGAGCTTTACCCTGATTACGTATATTCAGACTTAGATCTTTGAGATTTCTGTATGTAATTGGATATCTTAATAACTACAACTTTAATTGCTTAATGATTTTAATCCCCTGAATCTGGTTTCAAGAGGGGATATAAATTAGCTTGCTTCATCTACCTGTTCTCTTTTCCTTTTCCAAATCCCCTCTGCCAAAGATGTTTATATATTCTTCCTGTTTCCATATAACAGGTACTTCTATTAATTAATATCCTGAATTCTCTCTGTTTTAAGCTTATATTGAAATCCTATGATCTACTTTAAAGGTCAGAGTCCTTAGTTAGTGAAAATGAAAGGGAATAAGAAATATGTCTTTCTTGATACGATTGTTTCTGAGATTCCAAAAGTCCTTCCTTTTTTCCTTCCTTCCTTCCTTTATTCTTTCTCTCTCCCTTCCTCCCTCCTTCCATTTCTTCCTCCATCCCTCTGTCCCTCTCTTCCTTCCTCTCTCTCTCTCTCTCTCTCTCTTTCTTTCTTTCTTTCTTTCTTCTTTCTGTCGTTGGTCAGGCAATCTTAACCTCCCTAATATAAACAAGTATCTTGCCAAATAGGACAGAAATCGCATATACATGAGAGAGAAGAACACATAGATAGATAGACATGCAATGGGTAATGAACTATTGTTAGACAATCCTTGCTTTTAAAGGCACCTTAGGTAACGTTCTCTAGTTCCCCCTCAAAATCCATGGTCAATGTGACAGCCTACTTGTGTGTGTTTGGCCACTTGCAACTTATAGCTTGTGACTTAGCCTATTCCATGAGTTGGCAACTATGCCCTGAAGACCAAAAATGTGTTGCCTGTTTTACAAATTAAGTATTTCTGGGCCACATTCACATTCATTCTTTTATAGAATGTCTACAGCTATTTTGCACAAGCACAGCAGGGCTGATTAGTCTGAAGTAGCTACGATATTGCCTTCAAAGTCTAAAATATTTATTCTCCTTTACCAAAGAAACTTACTGACTTCAGACTGAGTCCTGTGCTGTTGTTGTTGTTGTTGTTAGGTGCCGTCGAGTCGGTATCCGACTCATAACGACCCTCTGTACAACAGGGGAAACACTATTGTCAGTGCTTCTCTGCTGTTCATTGGGTTTTCAATGGCAGATTGATTTTTGGGAGGGGTTTGCCAGGTCCTTCTCCCAAGCCTACAGCTTCTGGTGTTCCCAGGCGGTCTCCCATCCAGGTACTAACCAGGCCCGACCCTGCTTAGCTTCCGAGATCTGACGGGATCG
>VMDO01016256.1:0-48356 GCA_007922755.1 Pedetes capensis | reverse complement strand
ACAAGGACATATAGAAAAATACTACTAAGTAAAAGATAGAGAAGACTTAGATGGGAAACTTAGATGGGAAGGATGGGAGGGGGGGAGCATAGGGGAGGGTAAGGGGTAACCTATATGAATAATGTTTATCAAAATGCATATATGGAAATGTCACAATGAAAAGCATTTCAAAATGAATCACATTAAGATGTACATTAAAAATTTCTAATAAAAAAAAGATGGGGTAGTAAAAAGAGTGAGGGAGGGTGGATATGATCAGAGCACACTATATGTATATATGGAAATGTTATAGTGAAACCTATGAATATGTACAATTATATGTGTTAGTAAAGGCATTCAGTCTAAAAAAAAAGCTGAAAATTAAAGTCTGGAAAACAATATGCCAAGCAGGTGGGAAGCATAAAGAAGTAGGAGCTATGATACTAATTGTGGACAGATTACTTTAACTCCAAACTAATCAGAAGAGATATAGAAGGGCATCACATATTAGTAAATGGAACAGTTAACAAGTTATCCATAATGATACTTAATATTTGCTCACCAAATACTAGGTCACCTAGCTTCATAAAAGAAACTTTATTGGAGATGAACACATTGGGCCAGACATAATAACTATGGGAGATTTCAATACCCCACTTTTTTACAAGAGACAGGTCATCAAAACAACAACAATAAAAAATCAACAGAGAAATGATGGACTTAAGTAGCACCACATATCAACTGGACCTTACAGATGTCTTCAGAATATTCCATCCATCAAATGCAGAATACACATTCTTCTAGCACCACAGGGAACTTTTTTCTTAGACCATATTTTAGTCCACAAAATGGCCTCAACAAATACAAAAAAAGTAGAAATCATTCCCTGTACCTTAGTAGATCAGAATGGAATGAAACTAGAACTCAAAAAACAGAAAAATTTCGGAAATGTTACAAATTCATGGATACTAAATAATATATTGTTGAATGATCAATGAGTTATTAAAGAAATCAGAGTGGAAATTTAAAAAATTCTGCAATCAAATGAGGATGAGAACACATCCTACCAAAATTTATGGGATACAGCAAAGGCAGTTCTAAGGGGGAAGTTCATAGCCATGAATGCCTTCATCAGTAAGTTAGGGAAGGCACAATTAAATAACTTAATGACATATCTTAAGGCATTAGGTCCACAACAAGCCAATCCCAAAAGGAGCTCTCAGACAGAAATTATAAAGATCAAGGTAGAAATATTTCAATTAGAATCCAAAAAGATAATTCAAAAAATTAATGAGTCTAAGAGCTGGTTCTTCAAAAAGATTAATAAATTAGATGCTCCCCCCTGTTGTCTCACCAAAAGAAAGAAAAAACACACAAAGTTTAAAAATTAGAGATAAGAATGAGGTCATAACCACCATACCAATGAAATCCAGAAGATCATCAGAGAATAGTTTGAGAAGTTGTACTCCCAAGAAAATGAAATACAGAAGTAAGTTCATTAAAACATTTGAATTACCAAAATTAAACCTAGAGGACATAAACAATCTAAACAGACCCATTATATCCACTGAAATAGAAAAGGTAATAAGAAGTCTCCCAACAAAGGAAAGCCCAGGTCCCAATAGGTTCATAGCAGAATTCTATCAAACCTTCAAAGCAGAATTAATAACTATTATTCTCAAATTATTTCATAAAGTAGAAAAGGAAGGGGCACTCTCAAACTAATTCTATGAAACCACCATCACCTTGATACCAAAACCGGGATAGGAGCACTTCAAAGAAAGAGAACTATAGACCAATTTCCCTGATGAATATTAATGCAAAAATTCTTAACAAAATCCTGGCAAGCAGAAATCAGCAACACCTAAAGAAGGTCATACACCGTTATCAAGTGGACTTCATTCCATAGGTGCAAGGGTGGTTCAGCATACAAATATCAATCAATGTAATTCAACATATCAAGTGACTTACAGAGAGAAATCACATGATCATCTCAATAGATGCTGAGAAGGCCTCTGATAAAGTGCAAAATCATGATAAAAACCCTGGAGAAGATAAGCATGATAGGAAAATACCTCAGCATCATAAAGGCCATTTATGATATATGTACAGTGAATATCATATTAAATAGGGAAAAATTGAAACCATTTTCTCTAAGATCAGAAACAAGACAAGGATGTCCACTCTCTCCTCCCTTATTCAATATTGTGATCAAAGTCCTAGCCAGAACAATCAGACATGAGCAATAAATCAAAGGGATACAGATAGGCAATGAAGAGGTCAAAGTATCCTTATTCACAGATGACATGATCTTTTACCTAATGGACCACAAAAATTCCTCTAGAAAACCCTTAGTCCAAATGAACTCTTTCAGCAAAGTAGCAGGATACAAAATTATTCAAAAATCAGTAGCCTTCTTTTACACCAATTGTGAATAGGGAGAAAAGAAAATTAAGGCAAAAATTCCATTCACAATAGCTTCCCCCCAAAATTAAACATTTAGGAATTAGTCTAACAAAAGACCCTGAAGACTTCTACAAGGAAAACGTCAGACCTTAAAGAAAGAAATTGCAGAGGTCCCTAGAAGATGGAAGGACTTCGCTTGCTCATGGATTGGGAAAATCAATATTGTAAAAATGGCTATACTACCAAAAGCAGTTTACAGATTTAATGTAATTCTCATTAAAATACCAGTGACAGACTTTGCAGAAATAGAAAGAACAATCCAAAAATTCATATAGAAACAAAAAAGACCATGTATACCCAGAATAATCTTAAACTGTAAAACACAGACGAGATCACAATACCTGACTTTATTCTATAGGGATATATGAGTCAGATACTCGACGGCACCTAACAACAGCAACAACAACAGGGATATAATGGCAAAAACAGCTTGGTGCTGGCACTAAAATAGGCTTGAAGATGAATGGAATAGAATTGAAGGTCCAGAGATACACTTACGCAACTATAGCCACCTGATCTTTGACAAAGGGCCTAAGGATTCTCAATGGAGAAAAGATATTCTATTCAACAAATAGTGTTGGGAGAACTGGATATCTATCTGTAGACAAATGAAAATGTCCTATATCTCTCAATTTGCATGAGAGTCAATTCAAAATGGATGAGACCTCAACATAGAGCCAGAAACCTTAAAACTACTGGAAGAAAAAATAAAAAGATAAAAAATATGCTCCAACACATAGGCATAAGAAAGTATTTCCTTAACAAGACTCCAGTTGCTCAGGAAATGGCACCAAGACAAGACAAATGGGATTACACATAATTAAAAATCTTCTGTATAGCAAAGGAAACAATTGACAGAGTTAAGAAAGAGCCCACTGAATGAGAGAAAATCTCTTCATCCTACACATCTAACAGAGGACTAATTTCTAGAATTTATAAAGAATGAAAGAAAGCAAATCCCAAGACAACAAATAACCCAATACACAAGTGCCCAAAAGAAATGAACAGACTGT
Organism: Pedetes capensis; assembly: GCA_007922755.1. Classification (NCBI taxonomy): domain Eukaryota; kingdom Metazoa; phylum Chordata; class Mammalia; order Rodentia; family Pedetidae; genus Pedetes; species Pedetes capensis. The sequence continues at coordinate 44,898 of VMDO01016256.1, read as the reverse complement.
TCTCAAATGATGACTTTCTTAGGGCTAAGAGACATTTGAAAAAAATGCTCAATACCCATAGTCATTAGGGCAATGTAAATCACAACAACTTTGAGATTCCATGCAATTCCAGTAAGAATGGCCAAGATGAACAAAACAAATAATAACAAATGCAGGCAAGGATGCAGAGAAAAAGGAGTCCTTCTAACTGCTGTATGACTAGAAATTAGTTCAACCACTTTGGAAAACAATATGGAAATATTTCAGAAAACTAAAAATAGAACTGCCATATGACCCTGCTATACCAGTACTGGGAATATACCCAAAGGGAGACAAGTCATCATACCACAGAGACACCTGCATCTCCATATTTTATGCAGCCCTCATAATTGCAAGGATATGGAACCAACCAAGATGCCCATCAACAGAAGGATGGATCAAAAAGTCATGGTACATATACACAATAGAATATTCCTCAGAAATAAAAAAGAATGAAATAACGTCATTTGCAGCAAAATGGATGGGACTGGAGAATATCACCTTAAGTGAATGAACACAGGCTCAAAAAGAGAAATACCTTATGTTCTTACTCATATGTGGGAGCTGAATCTTAAAAGAAGAAAAAAAAACTCTACAAAAGTACATGCATAAAAATGAGCAATTAAACTTGGTAAGAAGGGAAAGCCTACAGCTGTAGCACTGTGGCATCCAATCCCATCAGATCTCAGAAGCTAAGCAAGGTTGGGCCTGGTTAGTACTTGGATGGGAGGCCGCCTGAGAAATCTAGGTGCTGTAGGCTTGGGAGAAGGACCCGGCAACCACTCCCAAAAATCAATCAGCTATTGAAAACCCTATGAATAGCAGAGAAGCACTGGCAATAGTGTTTCGCCTGTTGGACATAGGGTCTCTGAGTCCGATAACGACCCAAAGGCACCTAACAACGACAATAACAACAACAGCAACAAAGAAGGGAAAATATAAGCAGAGTAGAAAGAAGGAGGTAGAAAGCAAAGGGAAGAAAAGTCTGTGGAAGGCGGGAAGGGGATGGGAGATAATGTAAAGGGATCAGTGAAGAGAGGATTATCTCAATGTAAATGATGCATCTCATGAGTTGTACATGGGAAAAATAGGGCAATATAACCCATAAATGCATACAAGTTTTACTACATATTAACCAAAAAGTTCTATAAACTTTGTAAATTCATGAAACTATAACCAAAATTGGTATAATATTTGCATAATGGAAAAAGCAAATGTTATTTTACTCTCTACCCCACTAACATTTATCAATAAAGGTAAAAAAGAAAAAAGAGAGAAGTAAAGTTGTCAATTAGGCTACCATTTATGCAATTTGATTTGTTTCTAGCCTTACAATACCCAGTGAAAACACTTTTTTAAACTTACGTAGTTCAGCTCCTTGCTTCTTCAACATCTTGAGCATGGTTATGTCATTAATGTGTAATACAGTTAGGGTCATTTGTTGTAGCTTAGTTTGTGTACCCTCTTGGGTTTCCCTAATGTCTTGATAATTTTTTCTGGATAAATTTTTAAACTTTTCAAATAGTAATACTCTATAGTATACAGCTTTTCTTTTCTTTTCTTTTGACAAGTCTCCATATGTAGCCCAGTCTGGCCTCTAAACTCAGGAACTTCATTGCTTCCTAAATTCTGGGATTATCAGAGTGCACCAACCACACCCACTGGGTACAATTTTGACAAATGTCTGCAGTCATATATCTACCACCTGAGGGCGTCCTTGGATTTGATTAACATTTGAAGACTGAGTAAAGCAGATTGCTCTTCTCAATGCAAGTGTAGCTAACCCAGTGAGTTACATGCCTAAATTGAACAGAAGGTCTGATTCCTCCGCTTGACTACCTTCAGAAGAGACACTCAAATACAAATATTAGCTCTTTCTGGATCTTACACCCAGTAGAGATTGGATGAAAGCTATACCATCAGCTCTACAAGTTCTCTAGCTTTCTAGCCATGTGTCTTGGGACTTGTCAGTTTCCATAACTGTATGAGACATTTCTCCATACTAATGCTTTACTCTGTGTGTCTCTGTCAGTCTCTGTGTCTCGATCTCTTATCTTTATCTCTCACATATAGATACAGACAGATATATGTATAGATAGATATGCTTTAGCTTTGTTTCTCTGGAGATACCCTAACTAATACAGATTTTGGTACAAGGAGTAGGGCGTTTTATAAGAATAGCTAAAGATCTGGAAGTGGCTTTGGATCTGCATGATGAGTAGAAGTTGGAAGGATTTGGTGGTACATGCTAGAGAAATCTGAGACTATCATGAAGGGATTGTTAATAGAAATATGGACATTAAAGACAGGAACACCACCTTAGTGGGTCTGGAATGTGGGGTATTGACCCAAGAGGATTATTCTCCAGCTGTAAGATTGAATGAAATTTTCTTGTTAGGTTTTGGACTTCCTTATGACCGATCACCTTTTCTTCCTTTCTTATATGTTCTTGTTATTAGGTGCCTTCGAGTTGGTATGACTCACAGCTACCTTACATACAACAGGCAAAGCACTATTGTCAGTGGTTCTCTGCTTTTGTAGTGTTTTTAATGGCTGATTATTTTTTGTGAGTGGGTTGCTGGGTCCTTCTCTCAAGCCTACAGCATCTGGTGTTCCCAGGCATTCCCCCATTCAAGTGCTAACCAGGCCTGACTGTTTCGCTTCTGAGCCTTTCCTATATACCTGTTTTGAAATGAGAATGTTCTTTTCTATGCCTGGCCCATTATATTTTGGAAGCACATAACTTTTTGGTTTCACAGATTCACAGCTGAACGGGAATTTTGACTCAGGATGCATCATACCTGGAATTTCAAACATATCTCATTTAGAGCATATTTATATGAAACTTTGGACTTTAGAATTGATGCTAGAATGTGTTAAGACCTCAGGGAATATTGGTGGGGAATGTGCTAGGCCCATAAATTTAGGGGTCCAGGAGTGGAATGCTATGGGCATTCTAACCTTCCATGTTACTGTATTGGAGATAGGTCCTATAAGGAGGTAATTAGGGTTAAATGAGTTCATAGGGTGGTGATTTGAGCCAATAGTGCTCATTTCCTTTTAAAAAGAGAGAGAGAAAGAAAGAAATTGAGGAGAGAGAGAGAGAGAGAGCGAGAGAGCGTAAGAGCTCTCCTTTGCCATGTGAAAATCAGCCAGCACTTTGACCTTGGACTTCTAGCCATCAGGAATGGTGAGAAAATAAAATAAAACTATCTTATTTAAACCATTCAATCTATGGCATTCTGTTACAGCAGCCTTAGCTAACACACACACACACACACACACACACACACACACACACTTCATCTATGTTTTATTTTATTTTTATATCTTTCTATGTTCTCTGAGGTACTTGGATTTGTAGTTTGATACCTATCACTCATTTTGGAAAATTATTGCTATCGTTTCTTTAAGTATTTCTTTTCCCCATCTTTCTTCTCTTTCTCACACTACAACTGTGTCTGTTAGACCATTTGACATTATCCCACATTTCTTGACGGGTTCTTTTTATTCCCCCACTATTTTTTTTCTTTTTTTCAGTTAGGGTTAAGTAATTTCTATTGACCTGTTTTTAAAATCTCTAATTTCCCCACCTAAATCAAGTTTTCTCTGCGTTCTTCCCAAACATTCCTGTGAGTATCATGACAGGCTTGTGGAGGAAAAGCTTTCAGGAGACTGGAAAAACTTGCATATCTGTGTCTTTCAGGAGCTTCTCATTGTTATGGTAGTCTACAGTCATCCTTGTAATACACTAGAAAACTTTATCTGTCTCTTGTTACTGGCCCCATGTTGTCTGATAGCATCTGTTCAAGTAAAACAATGCTTCTCAATGTGGACACTTGTCTCTCCCAAGATTTCAGGTCAGTTGTTTATCCAGTGTTTTCAGATGTCTGATTGGTTAAGGAAAACTTGTTAATTTGGCATTTTTAGATTTTAGTTTTCTAAATGGGACAGATACTCAGGTCTCTAAATCTCTAAGATGAGACTAGTACAGTAGTTAGTTGATATTCTTCATCCACTTAAATGAATATCTTTTTAACTGTGTGATGTGAATATTATGCATTTTCCCAAATCTTCCATTGCAAAATTTTATCCTGATCTATAATTTATCTACATATCTATCTACATATCTGTCTTTCTATCATCTATCTTTCTATCTATAATATATATCTACATTGGAATTTTCTTATTAATCACGTTTTTTTTTTTGCAAAAAAATCATTCATAAAATGAGAATTTTAAGATTTTAGCTATGTAGCTCAATTCCCTGACCTCTTCATTTAGCTCATAATTCAATTAGGCTCTTTAATTTTATTCAAAGCAAAGAGCTGAAAACCACATATCTCACAAAAGAATGTGTTATTTGGGCATTATAATAGTTTATTTTGCTAATCTTGAGAATTATCAAATCACTACTAATTGTAACTATGCCTGCAGCCATACCACTATGGTATTTTATCCCGCTAAATCTCTGAAGCAGAGGTGGGATTGGTTAGTACTTGGATGGGAGACTGTCTGGGAACAGCAGGTACTGTAGGCTTGGGAGAAGAACCTGGCAACCTACTCCCAAAGAACAATCAGCCATTGAAAACCCTATGAATAGTAGAGAAGCACTGAAGATAGTATTTCACCTGTTGTACCTAGGGTCGCTATGAGTTGGACACCAACTCAATAGCACCTAACAAGAAGAACTAATTGTAAATACTAGTTGATCACTTACAGATACCTTTTAAACACAATACACCCAGAGAATTTTGTGAAAATTAAAATATTGTTTATTTAAAAGACTTTTGTCAGTACAATATTTTGATCAAGAATGTTTTTGACCTATACATATTTAAAATATATTGTTTTCAAAACATGAAAATACAGATTTACAGATTTGCCTTATTCGATTTACAATTGCTATAGAACACACAGGTAGGGCTTTTGCTGTGGAGAGCATAGTTGGCTGGCAGTACCACCTGCCTCCCTTTGTATCTACCACTAGGTTTACCCTTCCTTTGGGTTGCTCCCAAGTAATGGTGGGTTTAATATTGCTGGCACAGTCTGGTGGGGATGAGGTTCCTTTAATAGGCAACATTAGCGGAGGAGTCTCCATTGCTGTAGCCAAAGCTTTCTCAGACTGAAATTATTGTCTGAGATTCTTCCTACCCTGGTGTTTTCCTCTCTCCTCTGACACGTGTCAGAAATGTATTGTGGTCTATAGGTTTCCCTGACATCTGACTCTGTTTATTCTCTATAGGGTTTTCACACTTAGTAAAACTCTTCACATCTAATCTTGTCTTGCCACATGATTCTTGGAGGACCTGAACTAATACAAACTTACATATCACCTGCCAGGTCATATGAATTTTAAAAGCCAATCCTTAGTCATCACAAACAAATTAGACTTCATTTCTTTCAGAAAAGTCTAGCTGCCTTTTCCAAATTACATAAATACATTAATATGACATTTTAGAATATAATAAAATATACAAGATAAACTATGGGCTGTATCTCAAGAAAGATTACTGAAAACAATAAATACTGGTTAACAGTGCCATAGGAAGTACTGTAATTAATACAAATGTAACTAATTCATTTATGGTTTTGGAGATGATAAAAACAACAATAAGTTTATATGTTATTATTTATTATTTAATTTTAAAAATGCATTATAAGGAAAACTCAATTATAATTTATATATGAAACAAAGAATACGCTAAAATGCATAGTATTCCCTGAGCAAATAAGTGTACATCTATATATGAGATTAAGATGCTCAGCTTTTGATAATAATTAAAAAGAATTATGTATGAAATGTCAGAAATAACTCCATTTACTTTACTGTTATGATTAAACTTTTCTATGTATTAACAAATGAAAGAAGTATGCACTCTAAAATGTTGACTCAACAGTTATTAGTATTTAATGCATTATTAATAAAATATGGTAAGTAGTAAACATAAGATGAAATGAACTTCACTGTATATACCAAGGTGGTGTTGTTAGGAGCTGTCAAGTTGTGTCTGCCTCATAGTTACCCTATGTATAAGACATTCCTTGATTCTGTGCCAGGCACACAAAATTCTTTTAATGTTCAAGCCGATTATCACCAGTCTAGTTGAGAGTCTTCCACCCATCTAATGGAGAGTCTTCCTTTTTTGTTGACCTGCCACTCTCCCAAACATGGTATCATTCATTCTACAGGGCTTAGTCACTCCAGACAAGATGTCTAAAATACAGAAGACACAGTCCCATCATTCTTGCTTCCAAGGAGCACTCTGGTTGTACTTCTTCTAGGAAGGATATGTTGATTCTTTTGGCTGTCCAGGGTATATTCAATATTTGTCTCCAGAACTATAATTAAAAAGTATCAATTCTTTTTCTTTCTCCATTATTCAATGTCCAGCTTTCATAAGCATAAGATGTGACTGAGAATTCCATGGCAAGGGTCAGGTGCATCTTTGCCTTCAATATAAAATCTTTACTTTTCAACATTTTAAAGAGGTTTTTTGCAATAGCTTTTCTGAATACAATGCATGTATTGATTTCTTGACTGCTGCTTCCCTGGGTGTTGATTGTAGAACCAAATGGGCAAAATCTTGGACAACCTCAATCTTTTCTCCACTTATCATGAAATTGCATACTGACTCAGTTGTAAGGATTTTTGTTTTGTTGATGTTGAGTCATAATCAAAATTAAAGGCTCTGTTATTTGATCTTCATCAGTAAATGTTTCAAATCCTCTTCATTTTCAGCAAGCAGAGTTGTGTCATCTGTATAACAGGTTGTTAATGAGTCTTTCTCTGATCGTTCATGCTTTGCAAGTGATGTACCACTGAGCTGCACCTGCAGCTCATTTTTTCACTTTTTGAGACAGGGTCTTGATAAATTATGCAGACTGCCTCTGGTCTCCAACTTGTGATCCTCCTGCCTTTGCCTCCTGGGTCACTGGTATTACAGACATGTCCCACCACACCTGACATATTCTTCTTTATAAAGTCCAGCTTCTCAGATTATTTGTTCAGCATAGAGATTAAAGAGGTACAGTGAAAGGATATAGCCCTGATGCACATCTTTCTTGATTTTAAACTAGGCGGTGTTTAGTCATTCTGTGTGAACAACGGCCTCATGATCCAGGTACAGATTTCTTGTCAATACAAATAAGTGCTCTGATATCCCCATTCTTTGCAATCTTACCCATAATTTATTAGGATCCACACAGTCAAATGCCTTTGTATAGTCAATAAAACATAGATAGACATCTTTCTGGTATTCTCCACTTTCAGCCACTATCCATCTGACATTAGAAATAATGTCCCTGGTTCCACATCCTCTTTTGAATCCAGCTTAATTTTCCAGCTATTCCCTGTCTATCTACTGCTGCAATCACTCTTGCCTTCACTACTGCCACTTGAGGCTTGAACTTTTTTCTTCAATTCCTTAAGCTTGAGAAAAAGAGAGCATGTACTTCCCTTTTGGTATATACTTTTGAATGATCTTTACCAAAATTTTACTTGTGTGTGATATTAATGATATTGTTAGATAGTTTTCCACATTCAGTTGGATCCCCTTTCTTGGAAATAGGCACAAATATGGATCTCTTCCAGTCAGTTGGCCAGGTAGCTGTTTTCCAAATCTCTTGGCATAAACAAATGAGCACCTCCAGTGCTGCATCTATTTGTTGAAATATCTCTACTGGTATCCCATCAATTCCTGAAGTCTTGTATTTCACCAGTTCCTTCAAGGCAGCTTGCACTTCTTCCTTCAGTACCAGTGATTCCACATCATATGCAACCTCTTAAAATTGTTGGTCATCCACCAATTCTTTTTGGTATAATGATTCTGTGCATTCATTCTATCTTCTCTCTCTCTCTCTCTCTTTTTTTTTCTTTTTTTTTTTTTCTTTTTTTTTTTTTTTGCGGTACTGGGGGTTGAACCCAGGGCTTTGCATTTGCATGCTCTGCAAGTGCTGGACCACTGAGCTGCATCCCTAGCACATTTTTTTACTTTTTGAGGTAGGGTCTCGCTAAATTACATAGACTGTCTCTGGTCTCGAACTTGCGATCTTCCTGCCTCTGTGTCCCAAGCAGCAGGGATTAAAGGTGTTCACCACCATGCCCAACCTCATTCTATCTTCTTTTGATGTTTCCTATGTCATTTAATATTTTCCCTATAAAATCCTTCACTATTGCCACTTGAGGCTTGATCTTTTTTCTTCAATTCCTTAAGTTTGAGAAAAAACATGTTCTTCCCTTTTGGTATATACAATTTTTGTAGTAAATGTATGTGATATATATATATATGTGTGTGTGTGTGTGTGTGTGTGTGTGTTGTTGTTGTTGTTAGGTGCCATCAAGTCGGTATCCGACTCATAGCAACCCTCATAGGGTTTTCAATGGCGGACTGTTTTGGGATTGCCTTGGGAGTGGATTGCCAGGCCCTTCTCCCATTTTTGCGGTGCTGGGAATTGAACTCGGGACCTCAGAGACTGCAGCGCAGTGCTCTACCCACTGAGCTAAATCCCAGCCCCTGTGTATATATATATGCATGTGTATATATACATATATATATATATATATATATATATACATATATATATATACACACATATATATTTCACTACATAATTTTTATATAGTAGGACTTAATTGTTTACCTTTTTGTGCTTTGATTATAGAACATCTAAATGATTACACATTATATTTGCATCTGCAGGTTTTATTGGGGCTAGGGTTTAGTTTAGATGGTAGAGTGCTTCTCTGCTCTCTCTGAGGCCCTGGGTTTGATCCTTAGCACCACAAAATGGGAGGAGGACCTAGCAGCCCACTGCCAAGACAATCTCAAAACAATCAGCCATTGAAAATCCTGTGAACAGAAGGTAAGTACTGACATAGTGCCAGGCATGGCAAAGTGTTGGGGAGTGTTTTGTTTTGTTGTACATAGGGTCACTATGAGTTGGACCCAACTTCTGAACACCTGACAATAAAAACAACAATAAGCCTTTATTTGCTGCAATTAGAATGCTTCTTGCCCTTCTTGTTCTGCTTGGTGTTTGCAGGTTCTTTCCATTCTAGCTAACCACTTTTTCTAGAGATGAATGCTGAGAAATGTGGAAAAGAAATGCTTACATTATTTAAAAAAAATCCACTTGCAGCCTGTATATTTTTTCTTATCTAAGTGCTTTGCTTCCACTTTCCTGAGTAATTACTTTCTGATAGCTTAAGGACATCAGGATTAAAATTATGAAAGGAAAACCACTACTATTATTAACCATTATCTACATTATAGCTGATTTTAGATCATTCTAATAAGCTCCAAAATACCCACTTCCTTCATTCTTGGCTCTCATTGCTATAAGACATAGGAAGAAAAAGTATTAACTCAGGTGAAGTTAAACTGATATTACTACTCTTTAAAGGTAAGGTGATCCCCCAATAAAACTATTTGTAATTCCCCCTTAATTTTTCATCATGGAAGTTGTTACTCCCTGGAGAAAAGTTCTATAGTCAGATTCCTAATGGCTAAGGGTATGACATATGCCAGGATAAGGGATACTATGACAAGAAAAAGGGAAATAGAATCTACTTAATACTAGAAAAGAATGCAAAAGAATATTGGGAGTATAGGAAGTTGGTTCCTTTTAAGCTACTGGTATCCTTTCATCTCTTGAAAGTCTACTGGCGCCTTCCTTATCCTGAGCCATGCATTTCTCAGATTGAAAATTCCTTATCTTGCCCTCCTCTCCCATGCTATTTCTGGCATTTAGCTTCCCTTGTATAAAAATCCTAACTTCTAAAGACATTTGAGCTTATAAATCCATAGTATAGTGAGAGGAAGCAAGAGGAAATGACAAGAAATCATGGAGAGACAGACATAAAAAGAGAGAGGAAGAGAGTGAGAGAGAGTGAGAGAAAGAGAAAGAGAGGAGAATATGCAAATATCAATCTATCTATTGAGAGAAAAACAATTATGCACTCAGAATAAAATAAGGATGAAGATGAATCACCAATAAGAAAATATACTCAGATTTTGAAATACTTTGAAAATACTTAAAATACGTTTTTTATTTTGATATGAATATTGGAGTGAACTATTCTTTGAAGTTATAATTAATCTAGTTGTTCCCAAGTAGAGGGTCCATTAGAATCACCAAAGAAGTTTTAAAAATGTAGAGTGCAACCTTTTTCTAGACCTACTGATCAAAATTTCTGGGGATAGGGCTAGAATCCTGGAGTATCTGGACTTATTTGAACAGCACATGTGCTGGTGTGTTACTGCACCCTCACAAGTAACTTCAAGGTCCAGAGAAAATGGAAACATGGTATAAAGACACTGGAAAAAGATGACAGAGAAAGGATGAAATCAGAAATTGCTAAGAGTTAAAAAAAGATAAATAATGATAGAATTTACTTTGTGGGCATATTTAAGGAAGAAAACCAAGAGGAGACCCAGGTGAAAATACCTCTCCTTCAAACTCTCCTTGAAGGATGGAGATAATAAAGGCTTACACAGGTGTATGCAAGGGATGGGGTGGGGCAGTGCTAGCTGGTCAGGTAGTGGGGCACAGAGGAACTAAAAACTCCACAGCCAGAAAGAGAGGAACCCAGGAGGTATGCTGTGCTGCCACCACACTGTCTGCCTCCTAAATGTGCCTAGACCTACACAGCCCTGTGGATTCTTCCTCTTGTTTCTTCTAAGCTTCATCCTGGAAGATAGGGTTGTGGGTCCAGCCCTCCCTTGTCCCCACCCAAACTGCCACATCTAATGTCTTTCTCTCTTCTGTCCACTGCTTATCATCTTATAGCTTTCCCTTCCCATTTTAGATTTCCGTCCAAGAATATTCACCCCTCCCATGTCTGTTTAGCTTTCTTTTTCCATGGTAAGTCTTGTTTTTTTCACAGTCTGTGGAGGTGGCTCTTCTACATGTCCCTTAATTGGGGAATAGGGCAGTTACTGAGAAGAGCATTACAAACCCAGAGCACTGGGTTATCAATCAAGTATATTTTTCCTATTTCTTACCCTAAGATAAAGAAATAAATAAACATATGAAAAACAATTTGAAAATGGAAGGAACTAGCCTATAGGTGGATATGGATTCCAAAATGTTTTCACTAAAGAACACTAAACCTTCACTTGTTAACACTTTCCACAGTCCTTCCTAAGAGGAACTTCATGCTGTGTAACCCACCTCTCTTGGCTTACAGACCAGGCCTATGCTCTTTTGTTCCATCCTTGATGAAGATGGAAAGCCACTTTTATCTTCTTGTATACATTAATTTAATTAACTTAATATGTAGAAATTTCACAGTTAACCTTTTCACCTGATTTTCCCTCATTTCCACAGACACTATTGTGATACCTTTGAAAATTTCTTTACACTGAGACAAGCCACAGAAATCTTGCTCGACTTTGCTCCTTTTAACTCCAGCCTGATGATATGGGAGGTGTCAGAAGGATGTTTTCCCCAAGACTGTGCCAGAAAGCAGGTGGCAAACATAGGCTGCTGGCGGGACGTGTGCTGACTCATGCCTCCTATTCTACCTTGAGTTCCAAGTCACAATCAGCTCCTCTGTAAATCTCCCTCTCTGAAGGTAATAGTTCAGAAAGAATATCTAAACTGATGTGAGGTGACATTTTTTCAGTACAAGTAATTTTTCAGACCTCTATTCCACTATTCTTCATTCCAGCTATTAGAATTCATAGCAGCAAACTCTGTGGACACTGGATCTATGTGGGCTGGAGGTAAATTTAGCCTTTAATGGAGGACGTCACTGACAAGGCTAGATAATTTAAGGATGGTCTCTTCACATTTGAATTTTAAAGCACTGCAGCAGGAAGAAAGAAGTGCTGCCAGTGTAAATTTATGTATGGATATGATTTTTGGAAAAAATATCTTTAGAATCAGCATGTGGATCACAGAACTCCTATAATAAGCTTGGCTAGTGAAAAAAATGCTTATTTTTATTTCACTTTATTTTTAAAGATGAATTTTTAATACCCCAAGGAGCCAAAATTATATTTCTATTTGGAGAAGGACATGTATGATAATCCAAAGTCTTGAAGCCAATTACTTGCTGTCAGACTTAAAGTTATATAGACAATCTCATTTGACCCTGTGGGGAAGCAATATTAAATAGATAAATTCTAAATGGTATAGAAATGCTATAATCTGCAAACCTAATTGTTTTGTTCTAGTTGGATGTTATCACCTAGATAGGATGGCAAGAATACTATAAAGACACCTTCGGCACATTGATGCATAGAAAAAGAACATTTAAGATGATTATTTCTGAGTGATTTGTGACCAAGGATTATTTGTGTACTGTTCTTTATATATTGGAGATTATTTTTCATCATTCCCTCTTCTCTCATGAACATGTACCTTATAAGCTGAATCCCAAGAAATTTTCAATGACACAATTTGAGACCTATAAAATGTCATATTATTTAAATAAATATTATTTGAAGTACAACAAGTATAACAATTATAATTATATTCAGATATGATCAACAAATACGGAAATAGCAAAATACAGTATAGTTTTCCTTTATATAACAGTTCAGAGAGAGGCAGACTAGGACATGAATAGTGGATCAGCTTTGAGAAATCCTTTTGGACAAGAGTTGTGTAGGATGTGGCTCTTGTCTCAGTGGCCTAAGATAGCAGCTAGAGAGTCCATCATCATGTCTCAGTTTTAGCTGGGACAATAGCAATAGGAACAAAGAAGAAAAGGTTGAAGGTTATGTACAGCTATCTTGTAAGATGTATTTATGTTGCCACTCAATCCTTCCACTTTTGCTCTGTTGATCAGAGCTTAGCTACATGAACACACCAAGATATAAAGGAACCTGAAAAGTGTAAAGTTTATAATGAGTGATGGCATGTCCCACTAAAATTGGGTGTTCTAGACAATGGGAGAAGGGACAAATAGGTATTGGAAGACAATTGGTATTGCTTGCTATAAGAATATATGCACTTTGCACAATCTTTAAGGGTATGGAATCAGTCAAGATGTCCACCAACAGAGGAATGGAAAAAAATGTTGTATATATACATAATGAAATATTACTCAACAATGAAAAAGAATTAAATAATGTCATTTGCAGCGAAATGGATGGAACTGGAAAATATCATCCTAGGCAAACAAAAGAGAAATACCATATGTTCTCACTCATATCTGGGAGCTAAATCTAACTTAAAGGAATAAAAAAAACTATACTTATGTTGTTGTTAGGTGCCGTCGAGTCAAGTCCGACTCATAGTGACCCTGATAGGGTTTTCAATGGCTGACTATTTTGGGATTGCCTTGGGAGTGGGTTGCCACGTCCTTCTCCCATTTTGCGGTGCTGGGAATCGAACTCGGGACCTCAGAGACTGCAGCGCAGTGCTCTACCAACTGAGCTAAATCCCAGCCCATACATATGTAGATATATAAAAAGGAACAATCAGGCTTATTAAGAAGGGAAGATATAAGCAGAGTAGAAAGAAGAGGGAAGGGTACGGGAGGCAAAGATTGTGGTAAAGAGTATTGTGAAGGGAAAATAATGCAGAGAGATAAAGGGGGAGAGGACGATCTCAAATTGTATGGTTCAACTACACAAATACATAGGGAAAAAAACAGGAATATAACCCATAAATGCATATGATTTTTATCACATATTAATCAAATCATTCCATAAATTATGTAAGTTGATGAAAATCTAACCAAAAATGATGCGATAGGTGCACAATGGAAAGAGCAAAAACCTTATTACTCTGTATCTTACTAACACTTATTAATTTAAAAAAGAATATACTTAAAAAAACATGGCTTTGTAGTCCAAATTCTCTACTTCATTGCTTTCCAAGTATTTCTATTCTGTGAAGGAAGCCCACCCAATAAGAATCAATGTTGATGTGCTTTCTTTTAGTAGGTGCCCGACCAGCACCCAGCAGGTTGCATTCTTCCAGCAAAGAAGATGGTCATTGGTCATGGTTCCAGCCACTGGTCATGGTTCCAGCTGTAGCCCCCAGGCCAGGGACTGTTTTGAAACTGCTGGGAACTTCTGCAACAGGAACGTCAGCACAGCTGGCCAGGCTTTCCCAGTCCTCCATGGGCCCCCTCTGCAGAACAAACACAAACAAAATTCCACTGCTTGTCCATTTCTACACAGAACGTTACCCAGAGCACCTTAGTTAGTGTCAAAGATAATGCAGGTGGACTTTTGTTAAAGTGCAGAAAATAGATCCCGATCAATAAGTACTGACAGGAAATAACTGAGCTCCACTCCAATTTTTGAAAAACACCAGCATTGGCAGTCCAGGGTCCATCCATATTTACAGAGTTAGCAAATTATATCAGAGGGAGTATGGAGAATTCCAGCATTCTGGATAGCAGCACCAAGAAACAGAAGCAGCATTGAAGTTAACTGGTGTTGGAGAAGAAACACTCAGAAGCTTATTACAGTTAAGAACAAGATAGACATTTGTACTGAATGTATTCACCTAAAACAGAAACATGTCCTTGGTGGCTATTGCTATGAGAAAGTGCAGAAGGAGACTGCAAAAGTCAGATAACAGATACGGAAACAAGAAGGGGGTCTTTTTAAGGCTTCTACTGTAGAGACCATGGTGCTGTACATGGGATAGACACCATCCGAACAGGATAAGAGGAAGAGGATCATTGACCAAGACAGGACGAGGCTATCCTGTTTCACCCAGAATAGACACTGAAAATGTTAAAAGGATAGCTTCACAGTAACGCATTTCTCCTGAAACACAGGAGGTCTGTCTTTATGTTGTGCTTGTTTTTAAATCATCAATATAGTTTAAAACACACTTTTTAAGCATTTTTATGTAACACAACTTGAAGAATGTATCATAAATAAACTTTGAAAATGTTTATGCAAAAAAAAAAAAGAATGATTGGTACAAAGGGACAGAATGTGGAAGTTTGTGGGATGATGCATACAGTTCTTAACTGTAATAAGCATCTGAGTGTTTCTTCTCCAACACCAGTTAACTTCAATGTTGCGTCTGTTTTTTGGTGCTGCTATCCAAAATGCTAGAATTCTCCATACTCCCTCTGATATAATTTGCTAACTCTGTAACCAGAGTTAGCCAGACCCTGGACTGCCAATGCTGGTGTTTTTAAAAAAAAAATTCTGTCTTGGAGGTGATGGAAAGTAGTACTGGATATATGGCAATGTGAAAAACCACAGAGCTGTATGCCACTAAGACAGAATCTTATTGTATGCCAATAAAAGCAGATTAATCAGGATATGGAGCAGACTCAAATGAGAGACAGACTAACATTATGCTAGAACTTACATCATTTCATCTGATAAAAATATATGGCAAAAAAATTAAATTTCAGTATAAAATGTGCAAGTAGTACAAAGAATTCAAAATTCCTTTGGGAGGTGGTAGAACACAACCATCTGAAGTCTACTGACTTATTGTAAGTGGTTTGTAACACCAAGCCCACTGTTTCTATACTTAGATTGTGTGTTTATTTGAGTGTGTTGGGGTTGCTATTAGAGATTATTTGAAGGATCAATGCAATCCATCCGGAGGTTCCACCATTGTACCAGGCCAGATGAATGAGGGAAGCTGACTAGGTATAAACACAACAGCAGTGCAAGTGCATTGACCAGTGGCAACCCGCACTGGGCCTTGATGTCTGGGGCCAGTGGGGCTGACCTGGAATGCATGTACATACTCCTCTATAGATGTCAGCTGCTTCTCAAAGCTTGGGAGGCCCAACTTCTGATTCACCAAGAGAAGTCAGAATTTTGTGTGTTTATGTAAATGTTCCCAGTTTTTAGGTGTTGGAAATGACAACCTTTTAAGTATCATGCACTACAAATGAATCACATGTGCTTGTCTTCATCATTCTTCCTTTTATCCCGTTTGGATCCTTTTCTCCCATTTGTTTTCTTTTTCCTATACCTATCTAGGTAACCAATGTAGAACTAGTGTTGTTGTTAGGTGCCATCAAATCGTCACCAACTCATAGTGACCCTCATAGGGTTTTCAATGGCTGATTGTTTCAGGATTGCCTCGGGAGTGGATTGCCATGTCCTTTTCCCATTTTTGGGTGCTGGGAATCGAACTTGGGACCTCATAGACTGCAGAGCAGTGCTCTACCAATTGAGCTAAATCCCAGCCCCAGAACAAGTGTACATATTTTAAATATTTGTATAATAATTTCACAAGCTTCTTGTTCTTAAAGTTAAAAACAACAAAGCAAAGCAAAACTAAGGAAATTTGGCAGAACTTTACTGGTAAATAATCTAATAATTTCACATATTGATTGAAAAATCTTTTAAAATTATAATAATAAATTATTTTCTATATATGAAACACCATTCTGTGTTATAATAAATAAACTGAATCATTTAATTATCAAAACAACTCTATTACGTATATACTATTATTAACTGAGGGCTGGGATTTAGTTCAGTTGGTAGAGCACAGCTCTGCACCCTCTGAGATCCTGGGTTTGATTTCCAGCACCGCAAAAATGGGAGAAAAATGTGGCAATCCACTCATAAGGCAATCCCAAAACAGCCATTGAAAACACTATGAGGGTTGCTATAAGTCAGATATGACTCAACGGCACCTAACAACAACATTATTAACTGATTCTACAGACAAAAAATGGAGGCTTAATGAAATTAGATTATTTACTAAATTTACAGAGTTGTCTTTCTCTACAGCCATATTATTAACCACAATGCTGAATAAAGACACAGCCCACAAGAGAGAATTGCCAAAAACAAAATAAAACAAAACAAAAAGACAAAAAATCAAAACCTAAAACAACCTGAAAAATCCAGAACGACCAGAATGTCCAGCTATATTTGAATATTTATTTGCTGTACTTGTCCTTGTCAAACTTGGCAACTTTACTAAAGGGCTTGGTGTGCCCCAATTCATTTAGCAAAATGTAGGGAATGTAGACAGCTTTATCCTAGAACCAGAAAAATTATGTATATCATTGGTACAGTTTAATAAGCTTTCTTCTCCCTCCCCCCATGTCTTTTCACTCTCAAAGGCTTTAGAGTGCAGCAGAACAAAACAGAACAGAACATGATGAGATGCATTAACAGTGTTTTAATTTTGCTTCTGTCTGTGCTTATCTATATTAATAATTTATGTCATTATCACAATTGTGGGAAGACACACTGTTTGTATTAAGCCCCAACCAATTTACAAAGCCGAGCTTGGGCAGCAGCAAACAGCATCCTGCTTCCTAATCTGGATTCTCTAATGTCCTTGGCTAAGTGCGCTACGTTTTTAAATAAACTTAGTAAATCTATATGCTGGTCCTGCTTACTAAGCAGCCAGGAAAGCCAATTCTTCTGGCAGGTTCATAGTCCAGGAGGAGCTTCAGGGAATTTGTATCTTGTTCTTGGCAAAGCACCAAGGAAAGCCAGCCTGGCCCCAAGATCAGGGAGGCAGAGGGTGCAATGAGAGAGGGTACTGGGTGGTGGGTGTGGGGGAGTGAAAAAGCACAGGTGGTCACCTGGAAGTTCTTTGGAAGGAAAGAGGCAGCGCCTGCCTTCTCCAATCCCCTCACCATGTGCTAGGGAGCAGCTGTTGCTTGTGCTGTTTGGGCTCACTTGGAGTCCTGGCTCTTTTCTCTTTCTGATGTTAATTTAACTTGCCATGTCATCATTCTTATTTTATCCCTGCCTCCCTGAACTCTTTTATTTTTATTCCTTTGGAACTGATCTCCTGTTTGCCACATTTGTCTCCAAGAGATTTCCCTGCAATTATTGTGGGTGACAGTGATTGGGAAGGAGAGATGGGTAGGGGAATTCACAATTTAGTCATGCAACCAGAGTCCTGGGATATTTTTACCTTTAGCATGTTTTATTCTGGTTACAGTATTTGGAGAGGTCTGGGGTTTAGTTCATTTGGTAGAGTGCTGCTCTACACTCTGAATACCCGGGAGAAAGACACAGCAATCCACTCCCGAGGCAATCTTGAAACAATCAGCCACTGAAAACCCTATGAGGGTCTCTATGAGTTGGATTGACTCCATGGCACCTAACAGCAATAGTATTTGAAAGCATATCTCTGTCTCCATTTTTTTAAGGCCCAAGTTAGGTTGAGCCTTTGTGTATTTCCCCCTAACAAGTCTCATATGTTTACCAAAAGCATCTCCTTTTGAATGTAAAAGCCAAAGTGATTTGTCAGAGAGCCAGTTTTAGGCAAAATTCAACATCATTTCACCTTCTCTTTGTATTCATCTATTCTGCCAACACTTCTTTCACCCCAAATACCAGATCCAGATATCCTAATATTGCATTCTACTTTCACACCAGTGCACCCAATCCAGGTATTCAACTTCTTCCCTTAACTGTCAATTCATGTGTTCATTTGGAAATTCATTAGTTTGTTTTGCAAGCACTTATTGAGCATCTACCATGTGCCAGGCTGCTCTAGGTGTTGGGACACAGCAGCAGAGGCATTAATATCCTTGATCCCATGTGGATGGGAGATGGTAGACAGTGTGTAAGTGGATGGATATACAATGTATACCTACATAAAATAGATATTGTAGTTATAATTAATGCCATTAAGAAAAGTCAATCCAGGTAAGAAAAGAGAAATGCCATTAGTCACAGTGGTCAAGAAAAGCCTTTTTGGTCAGGTGATATTTGAGCAACAACCTAACTGAAGCACAGGAGTAAGCCTGCAGGTAACTGGGTGTGGACAGCACTGGGCAGAGGGACAGCAAAAGCTGTGATCTTGAGGTTAGAACAGCAAGAAAGCCCACGTGGGAAGAGAGGAGGTTCAAGGGGTTGCCAGAGGCCAGATCACACGGGACCTTGTAATGACTTTGGGATACCTTTTAGTATGAAGGGAAGCCAGAGAAGGGTTTTAGATGGAGGAAATTAAGGTGAAATCAGTATTGTGAAACACTGGTCAGCAGTGTTTTGCACAGTGAATAGAATGGTGGCTGGTAGAGGCTGGGGGCAGGGTTTTGTATGCCAGGAAATGGACAGATCTTGGTTAAAGGGTACGAAGTTCCAGTTAGACAGGATGAATAAATTCGGGAAATCAGAGTGACACCATAGTTAATAATTGCTAAGACAGAAATCTTAAATGTTCTCATCGCAAACAAAAAAGTATGTGAGGTAATGGAAATGTTTATTAACTTGATTTCATTATTTTGCAATGTATACATATTATCAAAACACTACAACATACACTATAAATAAACATAATTTAAAAAGAATTGATGTTGAAAATAATTTCCTCTTCCTACTGTTTGAATTGAAATCTCAGTAGTTTTATATAAAGAAAATAGAAGTATCAATTACTCTGGAGCTCTTCATGAAAATAAAATAGTTCCTAATCTGATAATTTTGTTCATGCATCTGTAACTTTGCACATGCTATTCCTTCTACGCTACCATGTTCTCCTTTACTTAATCTTTATACCCACTATATTGTGCACATATGTGTATTTTACCATACGGCAGTATGCTTGAATGCTTTGGTAGGAGAGTCTCTTAAATGTGAAATTGCAGATCAGGCCATGTGCATTACCCACAGAAGCCAGAACAACAAATCTACCCTTATTAAATTGTTGGATGCCTGGGTAAGTGTTGTTGTTTTTCAGCTTCTTGTTTCACCAAGAAATGAAGTTCCACATTAGAAAATCCCCTGACTCCAAGGATTGGCTCATTTGTAAAACACATCAACTGGCTTTTATAGTAGCTAGAGCCAAATGCCTGATTTATTATGTATTGTTCTCTATGCAAATATTTTTTTCTCTTAAAACTATGTACTCTTCTGTTGATGGGTGGTTCTTACTTATATTAACTCAGAGTTATTAAGATACAAGCCTATTTTAACAGTACCATCCCTATCTCATTATTTCCTTCTTAAAATCTGTAACTGTGTCAGGTACTATCTGCCAGTATTCAGGCACAATCTTTCTCTTTCAGACTCAGTAACCAGAAAGACTGAAAGACTGAAATAACCTTCCTAGGACCCCCTGAGTGTTGGGTTCTAGATAGGTGCTGCCAGTAGGAGGTACTGAAGCAGAATTAGAAGGCAGAAGGCAGACACTCTCTGGCTATGGTGATAGCAGGTAACCTCCAGTTCCTTAATGGTGGTCTTGGGTTCAGCAGCCTCAGTCATAGCTGCTGCACAGTTAGTATGGGGTCCTCCAGTAAAGGTGATGGGGTGGGGAGTAGTGGTCCTTCTCAGGGTCAGAGAAGACTTATGGCTCTGCCCCAGCAATGGTAGCAACTTTCTCATCTGGGAGAATCATCTTGTCTCTCTTTTGCTCAGTTAGCCTGTGCAACACACTTGTTATCAATTCCCTGGATTAAATTCCTTTGTTAGGAATACCTAAAGATGTTTATGTCTTCCTTATAGAATATTGACTGACAAGAAAAGGTTTTGCATTCACAAATATTTGCCAAAAGCTAGCCTGAAAGTCACATACCTCTATTGACCAATATTCCTGCTAATTCCATAAGTTTTGTTCATTTCCCCCCCCCCCTTTTTTTAGAATCACAGACCCAACTGAAAGTGGGTTAATATATAAAAGAAACTATAAACCACAATGCTAATAAAGTAGATGAATGATCTGAAGTGTACCCCCAGGACAATTACAGAAAATTAGAGGCCTAATAAAGAGTGGAGGTAACTTTTGACTATTCTTGCTTTAGAATTGTCTGATATCTATGGTAGGAAGCAAAATGCTCCACACTTTCTTTTTCTCATTCATATAAATGTTCAACTTCAGTCAGTGAGTGAGTACTTATCTATCTTCAACCATGGAGTCTAAAGTGACCCACAACCTCTTCCATAAATGCAGCTCTGCTGACAAAGCCATTATCAGAAGGCAGGTAGATGAGCAGGTGGGCATAGAGATCAAGGACTACTTGTTTTGAAGGGGAAATACTCAACTATCTTGGTAATGTGTGAAAGTTAGTTAATGAAGTAATACCTCCAAACCAAGTGAATTATGAAGGCCAGGGATCCCTAACCTTTAGACCTGTATGGCTATTGGGAACCAGGCTGCACAGCAGGAGGTGAACAGCAGGCAAGTGAGTGAACTTCATCTCTATTTACAGCTGCTCCAAATCTCTCACATCATCACCCAAGCTCTGCTTTCAGTCTGGAAAATTTGTCTTCCACAAAATCAGTCCCTGGTACCAAAAACTTTGGGGAACACTGATGGAGTTAGTGGGAGGAGGAGGAGGAGGAGAGAGAGAGAGAGAGAGAGAGAGAGAGAGAGAGAGAGAGAGAGAGAGAGAGAGAACCTTTGAATATAATGGAAAGGAATGAGAACTTAATATTACTAGAAAGTAATGAATGTATGCCTGTAGCCATACCACCGTGGCTCTGAGGCTGTCAGATCTCCGAAAATAAGGAGAGTTGGGCCTGGTTAGGTACTTGGATAGGAGATTGCCTGGGAAAACCAGGTGCTGTAGGCTTGGGTGAAGGACCTGGCAACCCACTCACAAAAGACAATCAGCCATTGAAAACCCTATGAATAGCAGAGAAGCATAACAATAGCATTTTGCCTATTGTATATAGGGTCACTATGAGTCAGACACCAACTCAGTAGCAACAACAACAATGAATATATGGCTAAAAGAGGAAGTTTTAAATGTGGCTCAACAATCCTGGGTTCTGCCCACCTGGTGTTTTTCTTTTCTTTTCTCCTTTTTTTAAAAAATAAATAATCCAAACGTATAACATGTATCCATCAGGAGGATACATGGTAGTAATCTGCCAGTGAGTAGTCTGAAGAATTCGTGTTATGGTTTGAATATGAAATGTCCCCCACAGGCTCATGTATCAGGTCTTGGTTGTCAGATGATGAGCTTTCGGGACATGATCAGATCCTAAGGGTTCTGACCTGATTAATGGATTAATCTCTTAATGGATTCATCATATGATGGCATTATTGGGAGGTAGTGAAAAGTAGGACCTACTTGGAGGAAGTAGGTCCTGGGAGAGTGCTCTTAAAAGACATATCCTGCTTTAGCTTCTACCTGAATTCCCTTTTCTCTGCTTCCTGGCTGCCATGAGTTGAACAGCTCTGCTCCACCATGCCCTCACCACCATGAAGGAATGAAACCTCTGAAATCATGAGCTAAAATAAATCTTTCCTTCCTCGATTTTTTTTTCAGGTATTTTGTTACAGTAGGGCAAAATCTGACTAATACAGTAAGAAAAAGTTGAATTCACATGCTCCAAATGGAGGCACTTTAAACAGATAGTTGAGGGCAAGAATTGCCAATTTCAACCAAAACTTTCAGGTCAAAGAAAGAGGTGGTATGCCCAACTTCTTTTGCATTAATTTTTTGGAGGTTGTACACTGTGTACTTTGCAAATGAGGGTTAATGTTGGATTTGATGGAAGAACTGATGAACATTGTACCTTTTCTTCATATTTTTAACTAGTATAATTTATAGTATATTAAGGGAAGTAAACCTGCAGCTGCAGCAGTGTGGTTTCAGATCTCATCAGATCTCAGAAGCTAAGCAGGGTCGGGCCTGGTTAGTACTGGATGGGAGACCACCTGGGAGCACCAGATACTGTAGGATGGGAGAAGGACCAGGAAACCCACTCCCCAAAATAATCAGCCACTGAAAACCGTATGAACAGCAGAGAAGCACTGACAAGCGTGTTTTGTCTGTTGTATGTAGGGTTGCTATGAGTCAGACACTGACCCACGACATCTAGCGACAACAAAAATGGGAAGTAAAAGGGACTAGAAGATCAGATTCAAATCTAGAAGCCTGAGCTTATTAAAGGAAGTAGAATTTATAGAACTCTAGGATATAGGAAGGAGGATTGAGACCAAATGCCTTGAATGTCTTGCTATTTACAAGTTTTTAATGAATTTTAACAATTCTCTTCTCCAATAATGAACAATACGCTATCAGATGGAATAGTAATGGTTCTCTATGCTTTATTGAAGCTGATCCTTCTCTACTCTGAGAAGTCGACTGCAAAAAATTTCAAGGAGATTTTTCATCTGCAAAAGCTCAAAGCAAGGACAATAGATTTTGTGAAGTTCAGAAAGGAATAATAAAAGAAGATTTAGTTCGCAAGAATAGAAAATTCTGTAGAAATGCTGAGGGATTTTCTCCCACTGTGAGAATTATCTATAACTGTTAATTTCAAAGTTTAGCAATTCTAATTTAATAAATTGTAGTTCTAGGCAGGAACACAACAGTAGGCTTTTATTAGAATGGAAAATTTGGTTTCAAGATAAAAGTATGACTAGTAATGGGAAGATCCACTTTGAAACATTTAAGCATGGATCTTTTTGAGGTTGGCATAGAAAACTATTCAAAATTCCATCAACCAGACTAGTGTATACTTGCTATATCTTTCTGCTACATCTTTTTGAGGAATGCCAATCTGCATCCTATCTAGATCCAATTATTGCAGATCTGTAGGAAAAGGTGGCTCACTTCTTTTGCCTTTTTTGGTTGCGGTTATTTGAAAGGTCTTATTTGCTTGAGATCATGTCAGGATTTTATTTGAATTTCTTTAGCTACTGAAAGCTCTTTTGGAGCACTCTGACTAAAAACTCTCTCTAACATGCTTTTGAATTACTTTGAGGCTTTTTTTAAATCATAGGAAAGTGGCTATTAAAACCTATGATTTATAGCTAGGCATGGTAGTACATGCCTGTAATCCCACACTCAGGATTAAGGAAGGAAATAGTGAATTTGAGACTCAGTCTGCTCTACATAGTAAGACCGTGTCTCAAAAACAAACAAAAAACCTATGATTTACTTTGATTAGCAGTAGATTTTGCAAAATATCAATAATAAAGATTGATTTTTTCAAGTGAAGAAGAGAAAGAACAGGGGAAATTCATTCTGTATAAATAGAATCCCAACTGTAGAGTATGCTTTAAGAAGCAGAGCACAGTAGCATGTGCCTGTAATCCAAGCAACTGGGGAGACAAAGGCAGTAGGATCACAAGTTCAAGTGCAGAAATATCCTGCATAATTTAGGGAGGCCCTGTCTCAAGAAAATAAACCAAAAAGCGACTGGGAGTGCAGCTCAGTGGTAGAGCATTTGCAAAGTATGCACAAAGTCCTGGGTACAACTCCTCCATTCCTCAAAAATGTGTGTGTGTGTGTGTGTGTGTGTGTGTGTGTGTGTGTGTGTGTGTGTACATATTTTAAGAAATGTAGGATTTTTTTCAATACGTAAGTATTTAAAAGAGAGCTCACTTGGGAATCTCACTAATTGTGGTCAGCAATAATTTGCAATTTTAATTTATTACCATCATTTTTGTGACTATTGCTTGCCAGAGATATGTTTGTTTGTAAGTCATGGCACCTATTGTTCTTGAGAGAATTTGTTCTCTTAGGTGAATTACTAATTTATTACATCATTAACGTACTAATTTTCAGCACCCTATGAGCAGCTTTTGGAAAAGCATCTCATGTGACTGGAGATCATAAAGTAAGTACAAAGACAAGGTTTCATGATTCTCCTCACCTCACCATTAATTTTTTTGGTGTTAATTCTTTAAAATTATTAATTAGAAACATTTCGTGTACTCTATTATATAGTCAAACTATTATAAAAAATATTTTGGTGCCTGATAAATTTTAAAGTTGTGACTAATTTGACCAATTTACTTACTAAAGTGTTATTAGTGAAATCTAGAAATACAGATAGAGATGTAATATACACACATTACTATTTTCATTCACCTTTAGATATTTGATCCATTTGAAATCTATCCTGGTGTAGTGTGAAGAATGGATTCAATGTTATCTAGTCCACTTAGCTAGTCAGTTGTCCCAGACTTAGTAAAAATCATCCTTTCTCTGATTTCATATGATGTCTTATTCAGATACAAGATTTCATATCTCTTTTGAACTACATCTGGGAACTGCATATTATTTTTTTTCCTTAGAACTTCACTGTCCTCTTGGGTCAAGGCCAAAGTTTTTGTCCTTGAATGTTCTTTGGCACAAATGACCAGCCATCAACTGTCCAATAAAAGAAATGGCATCAGTTGTCTATATATTTTCAAATATCTATCAGAATTCTTTGAACTGTATCTTTTTAAATGCCTTTTTTAGAGCTAATATTGTAAATTGATTTACTCAAAATTAAGTTATTTACTTCTATTCTCCATAGTAAGGAAAACTGGATATCCCAAATAAACAAACAACAACAGCAAAAACCCCTCTTCTTCAAAACAACTAAAAGTGGTGGAAAATAACAAACATTTTTAAAATGCAAGCCTGTATAAACTGTTTAATTGGTCTATTTCTGCACTTACTACCATCCTTTTATTTGCAAAAACTTTATAGCATGTTTTAAAATTTGGTCTAATCATCCTTTTCTGGTTACTTTTTCTCATAATGTTTTTCTTTGTGTGACATAAGTTTTTTATGACCTTGCAAATAACTTATGCTTGAGTTCCAGACCATGTGTAAGCCTGTCTATAGTTAAAAATTCTAAGAGACTATTATTATTACCTTCCCACCCCACTCAGAACTATGGTGGACACAGACTTGCTTTCTTTTATATTCCCTTTGAGGTTTTGCCTCAAGTAGGTTGATGTTCTTCTAAACTTTCACTGAAAATGTGACCCTTCTGTTGGGCCTTAGGCTTCTTTCCTTTTCCTTCTATTATTCAGAAACCTAAGGCCTAAGTGGCTTCCACACAGGGTAACATTTAATGTCACAAATTCTGAGATCCTAGTAAATTCTCATTTGGCTCAATTTAATCTTTAATGGCCTAAAGGGAAAATGCTTCTCTCCAGAGAAAATTTTCCTTTTGTTTCGCCATATGCTCAGAGGAACTGCCAATCAAGAGAACTGTAATTGAATTTTCAGCTCGAGATATTGGTGCCTCACTGGAAATGTGAATTGCAGATCCAAGTCCACACAGAGGATATTCTCAGAAGTTTATGATTATGAATTCTTGAGCAGCAGTTCCTCTCACCGACCCCTATTACTGTCTGAGACCAAGATAGATACATCTTCATGCTTGTTCCTTTCTGTGTTGATGTTTGCTTGATTTTTATCTTTATCCATTAAATGTGCTGACTTATGGGGAGACTATCCTTATCTGGGTCTTTGATCTACCTTTCCAATTGATGAGAAGTCTTGGGTTTGTTCTCTTATCTCATTATGCTTAAGCCAAAGTGTTTCAAGGGTGGACTGACACAGGTCCCCAGAGGAATTATTGACTTCAGCACATGCTCAGCCTTTTAGATTTGTGCTATTTTTGTGTAGGTGTTGGGCCTTTGAATTTTCTTAATATTCTCAATGGCCAGGCTTGTATTTAAAAAGTGTTTTTTATTTTCTACACTTTTAGTTGTTTTGAAGTAGAAGTTTTATTTTATTTTATTTTATTTTTTGACATCCAGTCTTCTTTACTATGGAAAATAGAAGTAAATGACTTTATTTTGAGCTAAATCTATTTGCATCATAAACTCTAAAAAAGGCATTTGAAAGAGACACAGTTCAAAAAATTCTGATAGATATTTGAAAATACGTTGACACTGAGACCATATCTTTTATTGGACAGTCAATGGCTGGTCATTTATGTCAGAGAACACTCAAGGATAAAAACTTTGGCCATGATCCAAGAGGGTAGTTATACAAATGAAGTTCTGAGAAAAAAAAGAAAGAATTGTCTTAGAAAAAAAGAGAAAAGTAATTGCTCACAATACTGAGGTGTTGCACGTCTTCAAGGGTTCCTACCCTACCATTTGTGGTGTCCTTATGCTACACTGGTGAATGAGGAAAGGTGAATGCCAGATTAGAAGATACCCTATTAGTGTAGAAAGTCCTTCTTTCAGACAACAAATGTGTATTTCAGAGAGGCTTGGTGGTTGACAATGATCACATAGGATTGTACTGCTATTTTGCGGCTACTTTAGTTTGATGAGAAAATTAGGAAAAAAACAGATTAAATCAAGCTAGCTTTCCTTTTTCAGTGTCTTAAAAAAGAAATAGGCCTGGTGGATTTGATATAGAAATTATTAATGGGAAACTTTTTGTGGTAGCTAAGTGCATATACATCATAAATAGTGCTTGGAATAGAGGTGTTAGTATGTGCAAAATGAGTGCGTTATTTTGGATGTGTTGTGCTGAGTTATATTATCTTTAAACACAGATATGGCAGCCATTGGACAGAGTCTACTTCAAGAGTCTTATAAGAGCAACCAACATTTCTCATGTTTTGCAAACATTCTTGTTGCTACGGCTCCATCCTGGGTGAACTCTGGGTTAACTGATGAGAACTGATCATGGCTCTGCTCTTTTTTCCCTTTTGCCAGTGATATTCCGCTTCTCACTCCTCTTCCCATATGTCTCAGCAAATGCTGTAAAAGGGTTGATGGGCAATGTGTGTGTGATATCTTGCCGAAAATGAAAGTCTAAAATATATTCTGTGAAAAGCAACAGTAACCACACTCTCGGCATAAGCAAGGGCGACAGATGTTGTTAGGAGGAGGACCATATTTTTCATGGCTACAGAGCACCTTTCTCTGGGGCCAACATTATGTTCCTTCCCAGCACACCATGTGTGAATGCCTCCAAATTCTCCTTCTGTGACACAAGAACAGAAGCACTGATCCTTGAGGCTGCAATTGCTGTGGCTGTAATTGCTCTTGTTATACTACACTCAGTTCATCTACAATGGATAGTAGTTAGGAGCTTTCTTGGTCACCTAGACATTCTGCTCTGTGCTGCTCCCAGAGTCTCGTATTTACATGCCTGGTCCCTAATTTCCCATTGTAAGATGACTGAGTTGAAAAGGGACTAGGACTGGGAGATGTCAGGACTGGTTGGCCCTAGTACAATACTCTCTGCATTGGATCAACATCTATCGCTGCTGCCTGCCTCTAAGGAGGAGAGGACATTGCCCATTAATGCTGAATAATTTTCCATTCTCACTGATTTTCATGGAAAGATTTTACTTTCTTCCTATTTTTCCTGTTCATTTCCTACATAGTTTTATTTCTAATGAAATCTTATCCACTCATATTTTGAATTGGTTTAAGGTTTTTGAGGTACTGTTAGTTATTTTGTTGTTCTATCCTATCCTCAGAGTGAATTCTTTAGGAGCAGTCACTCTCTGTCCATAGGACCTTACAGGGGGAGATATGCTTTTCAATATATTTAAAAATATATTTGATGAGGTGCAGCAGAGTTGGCAGGAAAAATCCAATAGGCAATCCTTTTTTCTTTTGTAAAGAAAAGAGATTTGGTTTATTTTTTAGATGAATCTGAATCTCTATGTGATATTTGTATAGTGGCCATGTATGTCAACAAAGGTCATTGGAATAAGATTGTTATATATGTATACAACCTCAGCAAACTTGAAAGAGTATGCTTTGAATATGAAAGTCAATGATAATATCCTTGGGAAAAACTGTGGTCATGTAGAGGAAATCCTTGAAGATTCATTCTAATAAATATGCAGCTATAGTTCACTTGTTCTTAGGTGCTGTCAGTCGGTGTCCAATTCAGCGACCCTACGTACAACAGATGAAACACTATTGTCAGTACTTCTTTGCTATTCAGAGGGTTTTCAGTGGCTGATTGTTTTTTTTGGGAGTGTGTTGTTGGGTCCTTCCCCCAAGCCTACAGCACTTGGTGTTCCTAGGCGATCTCCCATCCAAGTACTAACAGGCCCGACCCTGCTTAGCTACTTAGATCTGCTGGGATTGGACACCATAATGGTACAGCTGCAGGTAAAGTTCATTTAGACAAACTTTAAATATACCTAATTATTGTTGTTGTTAGGTGCTATAAAGTCAGGTAAGGACTCAGTGACCCTAAGTACAGTAGAATAAAAACACTATCTAGCTCTGTGCCATGCACATGATCTTTTAATGTTTGAGCCTATTGTTGCAGACACTGTGTTTCTTCTCATTTTGAATTATGCTACATGAGCAAAAGGAGGTTTCAGGGGCTTTATTCCATTCTCATCATTAAGGTTGACTCTATTTTGAGGAGGCAATTCTTTCTGGTCATTTCTTGAATGCCTTCCAGCCAGAGGGGCTCGTTTTTTGGACACTATATTTGAGAGTGCTTCTCTGCTGTTAATAGGGTTTATTTGTAATGGATAATTGTTTTGGGTGTAGGCTGCTGAGTCCTTCTCCCTAGTCTGTCTTATTCTGGAAGCTCAGGTGAAACCTGTCCACCATGAGTGTCCTGCTAGTATCTGAGATACTGGTGGCATAGCTTTCAGCATCACAGCAACACACAAGCCCCCACAGCACAACAAGCTGACAGACACTTGGGAGAAACATACCTAGAGAGAATTAAATGTACCTAGTGAATTTTCCTGCCTGCAACCGTAGCCCTGTGGCATCTGATCCCATCAGATCTCGGAAGCTAAGCAGGGTTGGGCCTGGTTATTACTTGGATGGGAGACAGCCTGGGAACACCAGGTATAGGCTTAAATCACAGCGCCTGGGAACACCAGGTGCTGTAGGCTTGGGAGATGGACCCGGCAACTCACTCCCCAAAATCAACCTGCCATTGAAAACCTTAGGAATAGCAGAGAAGCAAGGACAATAGTGTTTCACCTGTTGTACATATGGTCTCTATGAGTTGGATACCTACTTGACAGCACCTAACAACAACAAGAAGTGAATTTTCCAATAGGTTGGTAAAAGAGAAACATCTGCCACCACATAATAGCCATAGAGTATATAATAACCAAGCAAAAACAATGCTTTGATAAAAAAAAAGAAAATCAAAAGCGAGAGGAAGACCTGTTAAAAGACAGATGGGACAGCAAATGAATTAGAACAATCCTTTTTGTAATGCAAATCTTCTTTACTGTGGGAAGCAAACCCTTTTGGGTTTATTTTTTCATGGTTGGTTTCTTTTTCATTATAGTTTAAATTACCCTTCCTGAAATTTTTCTACCTGTGATGCTGCTCAATCTGTCCACCTTTCAGATCAAGACACTGAGGTATACAGTTGGTAGGTAATTTACAGAAAAACCTCACAAGTGGGACTACTTTAGGGCTCAAGGTGCTAAAGGAGAGTCTGTTCGCCATACGCTGCACTCCATAACTTGCCAAAATTGCAAGTTGGTTTGAAATTGAGAAATTTCCCCTTCAGCATCAAGGAGAAAAGAAAAGAAGGGTCTAGGTAGAACAGGCATGGTAGTACACACTTGAAATCCTAGCACTTGGGAGGGTAAAGTAAGAAGATTGTCAGTTCAAGGCCATAAAAAGAAGAAAGAAAGAAAGAAAGAAAGAAAGAAAGAAAGAAAGAAAGAGAAAAGAAAAGAAGAGGAAAGAAAAGAAAGAGGTCTAGGTGTAGTGTTTCCTGTCTGTGCCAAGACCATTGCATTTATTAAGCATACAATAAACGATAGTTGAATGGATAAAAGCACTTGTTGCTTTATGATGATGCTAACTTCATACAGCCTGCAGATGTACCACTGTGGTATCTGATCCCGTCAGATCTCAGAAGCTAAGCAGGATTGGGCCTGGTTAGTACTTGGATGGGAGACCACCTGAGAACATCAGGTGCTGTAGGCTTAGGAGAAGGACCTGGTAACTCACTCCCCAAAATCAATCAGCCATTGAAAACCCTATGAATAGCAGAGAAACATGACAATAGTGTTTCATCTATTGTATATAGGGTTGCTATGAGTTGAACACTGACTCAACGGCACCTAACAACAACAACAACAACTTTATACAACATGATTATACTTTATACTATACGGTTACCATATAGATAACATTTCATCTGTGCCATTTAAATTTCTAATTAGATTATTTTTAGAAAGATAAATATTATGGTGTGAGGATTATGAAAGATCAGAAGAGATTTGTTTAAACATATTTTGATTCAGCTGAACTCATTTGAAAAGGTCTTGAGTTTTCTGAATTTTTTTCTTTCAGTGAAGACTAGGGAATATCTGTTCATAAGGATTGAGAAAAAAATTAAATTTTCTGATTGTTTATAGTTTCTCATATTTAGGTCCTCAGTTAAGCCTAGGTATATTCAATTCCACTATAACCCTGGACTTGGCACTTTAGCTGCGTGAGGCTTATCTATCCATCTCTACAAACACCAGCTTTCTCCCTTCAGGAGGCTCCACTTTCACACTTTCCCCATTTCGTCCACATAAATTAGAGGACTCAACTAAACTTACCCAGGTTGTGAACAATTGGAGGAAATAAACCATACACAAATGAGGTAAATTTCCTGTGTTTCTCTTTTCTTGGTATAGGCTTAAATCACAGCATAGTCATTTTTAATCCTTCTTATTATTCCCATTTTATAAGATGTCATCTTCTCTGGCTTCAACTGTTATCTGTGGGTTAACAATTACCTTTTCAACATAAAGTGCTGTAATACATTTATAAGCACATTTATTAGAAATAAATCCTTCCCCATATCCTGGCCATTTTGGTGTTAATTCTCCACCTTATAGACAAGAAAAGTGGAGCTTAAAGAACTAGAGTCTTTGCTTCATTCTGAAATAATGTGCTTTCCAGTATTCTGTGCCATATATTACATTCTGAATGATGAGTTTATGATTATTTTGATGGTAAATCTTACTTCTTCCTTTCAGCTTGCAGACAGTCTTGTCTATCCCTTTAGTTTGGTTCTTGGGAAAATGTTCTTTCCCATATGGTTCGTAGCTTTATACACTTAACTCTTAGGCTTGTTCTCCTTAATGGAAATACATTAACTGGGGATTCTACCACCCTTCTGAAGCATATATTCTAGGATAGGTCAGCTTTGAGTTTCAAGTTCTCAGCAGCAATTCCTTTCTCTAACTCTCACGGGGAATTTTAGGTCTGTAAGCCACCTGAACGTCCAATTTTGAACTCAATTAGGCAGACTTCCTGACGCTTTCCTTAGCAGCGGTAGAGTAGAGCAGACTTCTTTCTGCCTCCCCAAACAGGTCTAGAATACTACCTACTGTACAGCATGGAGGACAGAAGAGTACTGGTACTCCACCAAAGAAGAAGAAAGAGAAGATTAAACCAATTCATGCCAATCACTGACCTCACACATGGATAGGATGAGGTAAGGCACAGAGAGAGGCCAGGGGTTGAGACTCCCTTTTGTATCAGGACAGAGGAAGGTTTCCTTCAATTATAGGGCTAACCTAAGAACTACAATGCAGGCATTTATATTCTCAACTTCAAGTATCTCTTTTTGAGACTATCATCCCCTACCTGTCCAGCTCACTGCCTGATCTCAACAATCCCTTGATGCCACCAGGACCCAGAATCCACCTATCCTATAGCCTTTTTACTACCCTTTATTATCTTCTTTATGTTTCTTTCTGTTGTCACAAATTCTATGCTTACTCATATCATTACTCCTTTACTCTTGCCTTTTTCTCCCTTTATCGTACTGGTATTCTATAGAGGAAAAAGCCACAAAGATATTTTTTAGGTTGTCTTAGCAGGAATAAGTAATACGTGAATGCAAATATTTATAAAAATAAATATGGCCGATATTTCACAAAATCAGGCTAAAAAGCAACATGATAGATGACTGTACAAAACTTTTACTACTTAAAAATCCTTGTGCTATTGTATGAATGTTTGTCCCCTCCAAAACTCATGCTAAAATTTAATTGCCATTATGCTGATATTGGGAGGTAACACCTTTAGGAGGAGTTTAAGTCCTGAGGATGCTGCCTTCATAAATGAAATAATTCTATTATCACAGTAGTGGATTTGTTATCAAGGAAATGGGTTTTCCCCCTGGAGACCCACATCTTTATATTCTTCCACCAGAGGATATTTTGACATGCAATAATACAGAAAGAAGTGGGCACCTTGAGACCAGACACTAGGGTGGGATAGTTGTTGTTGTTGTTAGGTGCAATCGAGTCAGGTCTGACTCATAGTGACCCTACGTATAACAGAATGAAACACTTCCAAGCACTGTGCCAAGCACATGATCATTTTTATGTTTAAGCCCATTGTTGCAGTCACTGTGTCAATTCACCTAGTTCAGGGACTTTCTTTCTTTGTTGACCTGTCACTCTGCTGAACATGATGTTCTTCTCCAGGGATTGGTCCCTCCTGACAACATGTCCAAAATATGTAAGACACAGTCTAGTCACCCAAGGAGCGCTCTGGTTGCACTTTTTATAGGATGGAACAGTTGGTTCTTTTGGAAGTCCATGGTATATTCAATATTCATCTCTAACAGCATAATTCAAAAGCATAGTTGAGGCATAGTCCATACTGGAGGCTATATTCTTTGATCTCCATCAATAAATGTTTCAAATCCTCTTCACTTTCAGAGTCATGTCATTTGCATAACATGGATTGTTTAGCCTTCCTCCAATGCTGATGCCACATTCTTCTTCATAAAGCCCAGCTTCTCAGATTGTTTGCTTTACATAGAAATTGAAGAGATATGGTGAAAGGATACAACCCTGATGCACATCTTTCTTGACTTTAAATCAGGCCATGTTTCCTTGTTTTGTTTGAACAACTTCCTCCTGGTCCATGTATGGATTTTTCTTAAGTACAAATAAGTGCTCTGGTATTCTTATTCTTCTCAATGTTATCCATAATTTATTATGATCCACACAGTCAAATGCCATTGCATAGTCAATAAAGCATAGATAGACATCTTTCTGATATTCTCTGCTTTTGGCTAATATCCATCTGACATCAGCAATGATGTCCCTGGTTACCTGTCCTCTTCTGAATCTGGCTTGATTTTCTGGCAGTTCTCTGTCAATATATGGCTGCAGTCACTTTTGAGTGATTTTTAGCAAAATTTTACTTGCATGTGATATTAATCATATCGTTTGATAATGTTCATATTCAGTTGGATCCCATTTCTTGGGAATAGGCACAAATATGGATCTCTTACAGTCAGTTGGCCAGGTAGCTATTTCCCAAATCTCTTGGCATAGAAAAGTGAGTACCTCCAGTACTTCACCTGTTTGTTGAAACATCTCTATTGGCATTCCATCAAATCCTGGAGCCTTGTGTTTCATTAATTCCTTCAAGGAAGGTTCTACTTCTTCTGTCAGTACCATTGGTTCCTGATTGTATCCAATATCTTGAAATGGTTGATCATCCACCAACTCTTTTTGGCATAATGACACTGTGTATCCTTTTTAATCAGTTGGTAGAGTGCTTGTACTGAATGTTCTGAGGCCCTGGGTTTGATTCCCAGCACTGAAAAAATGGGAGAAGGAACTTCCCACAGCCATTTCTAACCATATTGTCTGACAAGGTCCGGATATGGGGAAGAGAGGTTCAAGGAACTCATCTTCCAAGAAATGGATGGGGATAGAGAAAAGGAATATGTGCCTTTTGCTTTCTAGATAGGATTACTGCTTCTAATTATTATGAACATAATTACTTCATGTTTAGGACTAATACTCATAACTAATATTGTATTAAACTCTAATGAAACAAATGCTGAAAGAATGACACGACTGGGGAAATTTGTAAATGAATTAGAAGTAATGACCACCAATTGTAAGGGATATGTGGATATTATTCTAGTTGAAGCTGATCAGCAATTTCCACCCTGGAACTCAAGTGTTAAGTAATTTATGCTTCAGCTGCAGCAGGCTGAGTTGTTAGCCCCTACTTAGACTAAAGTGTCCCCACCTATGATAGCTAAGGTTTACAGAAAAGTATAGAACAATCAAAAGAATACACAGGCCCATTACCACAACACAAAGCCTCCTTGATAATTTAACGTGGAGGTGCTTATCTGTCCAAAGGCCAACCTTGAATCCCAGCTGGGGAAAAGAGTGAATACACAACATGGGGAGGTGCTTATCTATAGACCTTGGTTCCCAGTTAGAGAAAAAGAGTACAGGCTGTTGTTCAATAAGGATAGAGTTCAAATACACTATTATAGTTTATCATTTATAAAAAGCCTAAAAAGAAAGAAACCTTCCAAGTATTTGGTGTCTGGAGGTAATAAAGTTTGTGTTTTGAACTATGGGTTGTTATGATTAACAGGTGCTTGTGAAACTTTGTTTCATGAATAACTACATGCACTATTTTTACTGCTTGCTTGACCTAAGCCTAAAAAATTATATAAAACATTGTGCTGTCTAAAAAATAAATGGAACAGATTCACATAGCCTCTGAGCTACTGTGTGTCTTACCCATCGCCAACTCCTCAACCCGCCTTAGGGAAACCTTGGATCCTAGGCTGCAACTGGACTGCGGCAGGAACTGGCAGTCCACTCCCCAACAATCCTGAAATAATCAGCCACCCCAAACCCTGTGAATAGTGGAGAAGCACTGTGTCAGGGATGGCACAGTGTTAGGGAAGTGTTTCCTTCTGTTGTCCATAGGGTTTCTGTGAGTCGGATCCAAGTGGAAGGCACCCAACAACAATGATCTGTATTTGTAGATAAATTCTTTTCTGAAGGCCATGTATAGTATTACCTATTAGTGTTTATTATCTGTCACACTAACTCCTCAATGTGGGAATAACTAAATGAACAAATTGGTAGTTTATTTGCAGCTTGCTATGGAAACATTAGTCTTTGTTTCAGAAAGGGCATACTACAAAGCACAAGTGTCTCTGTGACCAGCTGCTATTCAGAATTCTAACATATTCTTAGTTCATTCACACACAATAGTTATTTTTCACTGTTTTGTAGGTTAGGAACACTATTAATGATCAGAAATGTCCTTTTGTTTTATCTTTCTTAAAAGTTAGTAGTGGCTCATGTAACAAAGCCAAGAGGTTTCATAAGGCATCTTGCAACAGTTTAATTGGTTATGTTGCTTCAGCATGCTATCTAGTGGGTTTAAAAATAATTTTAGAGTTGAATTGTAAAATGTATACTTGACTAACAAATGAAATTTCACTTAGTGAGCTTATGGTTGTGAAAGAATAACAAATTGATTCCAAAATAATTTTTCTTTGTGGTTCTTAGGTTATATATACAAACTATAAAAAGATATATTGAATCCTCCCAAAAGACCATCATCACAAATATTCATGAGTTCACTACAATTTTTATGTGTCTCATGCTAAAAAGCTTAGCTTTAAGCCTAATCTTAAGGCTTGCCAAAATGAGAGTGGCCTTTTTTCTGGGTGAATGAAGGTGAGTGAGGCAAAGCATTAATTCAAAAAGTTGGAAATTAATTCCAAAGTTGGCACACACCTATAATCCCAGCATCTTGAGAGGCAGAAGAGGATCACCAGTTCGAGGTGAGAGGTACCCTGCACCATTTAGTGACCTTGTCTCAAAATAAAAAACTAAAAAAGGGGTTGGGCTCAGTGGTAGAGCACTTGCCTAGCATGCATGAGGCCTGGGGTCAATCCCCCATACTGAAAAAAAAAATCTCATTTCTTCTTTTGTGTTGATTTGTGGTTAAAATAAAGTAGCTCCTTTAGGCTTGTCAAAGTATTGTCTGGCACAATAGCGATGCTTGGTCTCCTTGACAAAAGAATTTAAAGATGGACCCAGGAAGGAACTTTGAGGAACTTGAGGATAATTTGTTGAAGTTAGAGATGGGGAGAGTGCCCCAAACATCAGGACACAGGGGCCAAGAGAAGGAGATGGAAGAGATGCAGAAAGTTAGGCTTTCCCTGTTAGAATCATACAGCAGGACGGCCTGTAACCAGGAGCTGGAGAAACCTGGAGGGAAACCTTGTCCTTAGGCAGAGAAAACTGTGGTTAGGGTGCTCTTCCAGACAAGAAAGAGGTAGAGTCCAAATAAAGGGTAAAGTAAGTTTTTAATAGAATAAAAGTCAGAGATTTACCTTGACATAGATATGGCGAGTCCACCCAAAGAGAAGGGTTCCCAGTCCTCGTGTCCCTTAGTTTTATACTGAATTTCTAGTTGTGTCCCACCTTGCATGACATGAGTCCTGGTTGTGAGACTCAAGCCAGGCCTTTCCTGGGCTGGCTGAGGGGAGAGATCATTAACCTTTGATTTTACCTTTCTTTGTAGCAGGCAAAGTGCTTACTCATGATGTGCCTGAGATAGGAAGGGATGATATCTAACTAACTGTATTTATCAGTTTGTCTTTTAGCTTTCAGGCCAGGTATCAGTTCACTTTTTAGTTTTTGGTCAACTAAAAGTTACTCTATTGGGTGACCTGTGGGCTTTTATCATTTACTGAAAGGAAGAGTGAGGATTTATCTCTGACCTATCAGGTGAAGGTCCAGCTTGAAAATAGCTGAGGAGATTTTCCATTAAGCACCTGAAATCTGCCTCCTTCTTGACTTTAAGTTGGCCTTCTTCAGGATGCCAAGCAGGAATTTTTCTTTAACACAGGAGAGTTCTTGCCACAGAGGAGATCCTTTCCCCCTCATCTGGCCTGGACAGAAGGGGTGCCTGCTGTCTTCACTTGTGCAGGGTGTTACTGACCACTGACCCTGCTATCTGTGTTAGAAGAAGCTGACATATTGATATTCATGTGTCTCAAATAGCACCCAGGAAGCAGGTGGCTGGCTGTAGAGCGCCCTCTATTCCCTTTCTTCCTGCCTAGCACCCTCTATCAGGAGGACTGGCAGATTCTTGGGACTTTTGGTTTTTTGGCCAACAAGCACCAGTGTCTTGGCAAGGACTCCCATCTGATCACTAGCTCCCCAGATGTCTATCTTTTGGTGAACAGAGATGATGTAGTATCTCTGATTCAGTCTTCCCCAGCAATGTCAGTGATTCCTCCAGGCCACCAACACAGCATGGATGCAGAGGTCTGAGTGCCTTTCACTGCTTGTTGGAAATTGGAAGCTTAATCTCTATCAGCCTCAGTAGCTGAGAAAGCAGTTCTTATCTATGAAGGGCATATCATCTTATTACTGGAGCTTCAGCTGTTTAAATGCTAAGAGAATAAAAAAGATGAGGATGTCAAGAAGCAAGGTAGGGAATAAATGTAAAAGCATACTTGAAGAACAGAGACTCAGAAAGGAGGTTTGAACTTTTCTCACTTTCCATATCCTAAACTTGTATAAATTAACAACATAATGTGGTTTGCTGAAATTCTTCCTGTTAGGTGCTGTGTACTTCCATGCTTTTATGCCCCCTTCACAAGCATAAAGAAGGTAGCATCATTATCCTAGTCAATAGAGACGGAAGCTAAGGCATAGGAACCAAGGCGAAGGGTTAGTAAGTAATGAAGCCATTTTTCTCGCCCATCCTTTTGCTTCAGAGGCTGGCTCTGAAGGATTCTGCAGAGATGCTACATAGATCATATCAGAGCAGTTAACCTTTTTGGCACCAAGAACCAGTTTTGTGGAAGACAATTTTTCCACAGACTGGGGGTGTGTGTGGCAGGGATGGAGGGGATATTGATCTGACAGGAGGCAGAGCTCAGGCAATAATAGGAGCAAAAGCGAGTGGCTATAAATACAGATGAAGCATCACTCAGTACTGGTTTGTGAGCTCTAAGGGTTGGGAATCCATGGATTATAGGATGGAGAGTGTGTGCCTAGGGCTGTGCAAATGGGAGCCCTTCTACTCTGCTGCATCACTTTGGGCAAAGGGAAGGGTACATTTAAACTTACAGCTCATTTTGGACTCTTTTGCAAGACTTTGGATTGAAAGTGTTCTCTTTTTCATGCTCTAAGACCCTCAAAGGAAAGCACATTGGGAAAGTGAAGATGAACCTTTGTTGCTCTGGTCTAGAGGAGACAGCTTATTACAAGTCTGATTTTTATAGGGCAATGGCACATTGATTCATATTCTTCCCTACAATGAAAAGAAGAAAACATTTATTTAAAAAGCAAAAATTCTTAAAGTTAGTGTGAAATGAAAGAGATTTTTAAAAAGGTTAAAATTTTTCTCTTTTGACATTTTCTGACATTTTTTGTGGTATTTGGTTGGGGGTAAAACCTTTTCTGTTTTGTCTTGTTTTTGTTTGTTTAAAATCAAGCCCTTTGTTTTAGACTATTTCTGTTCTTTTCTTTTCCACTTTGTAGGTGCATGTCTTCCCAAGAAAATACTAAATTGCTTTTATTTGGATCAAGGTTAAAATATAGGTGTTGAAATGATTTATGTAGTTCTTCTTTGTTTAAAAAGTTATATTAAAAATACATGTATCCTAGAAGTGAAATAAAAGTTTCACTGTTTTAAAATAATTTAAGCATTTAGCTTATGAAAAAATATAATTTTATGATTACTGATTGCTGAAGGCTTATTAAAGAATAATAATTGGCTTTGTTGAACCCTCTTTTCATAGGTAAAATGGATAATTGAGGCCAAAACTCTCCTGTGGCACAAAGAAATATCAACATGATATTTCACCAAGAAGCACAGATGAAAGCTTCCTAGCTCACACTCCAAGGCTAGCATTGTGCATTCCCGTGGATTCCTGTGTCACAGGAACCAATTGTACAAGTGATTGCCTGATTGCATACCATTTTTGGTTTCATAATCAAAGAATTACAGAATTTCAAGAATCAAAGGGACTATTAGCTGGTTTTAGTCCTCCCATAAACATCTATTTGGTTTTACTTTTTGTTCATTCTTTTAAAAAGTGACACTCTGCATTTACCAAATAGATAATATCTTACATGATCTTCCCTTTATTTTTTCTACTTTATTTTTTATTTTTCTACTTTTTTTTAAGGGCTGGTCAAATAAAGTGCCACAATTAGGGTGGCTTCAAAAAACAAAAACCTATTCTCTCACAGTTTAAGAAGCTAAAAGTCTGAGATCAGTGTCACCTGGGTTCATTTATATTGAAGGCTCTGCTTGAGTATTTATTCTATGTCTCTCTCTGCCTCTGGTGGTTGCCAGTACTCCTTGATGTTCCTTAGCTTGTAGACACATCACTCCAATCTCTGCCTTCATATTCTGGTGGGTTTCCCTCTCATGTCTCTCTTTGCCCAAATTTCCCTCTTGTAAGAACATTAGTCATTGCATTAGGGCCTACAGTTATCCAATACAACCTCATTTTAAGTTGATTATATCTGCAAAGACACCATTTACAAATAAGGTTACATTCATAGTTACTGAGTCATGACATCAATGTGTCTATTTGGATGACACAATTCAGTTTATACTGGTACCCAGCATGATGAGAAGTGAAGTTCTATACTAGGACAGAGTGTATGATTGAGTGGATAGTCCATGAGATGCTATTTATGCATTAGCTTCATTACTACAAATCTTAAAGCACTGTTAAAACTATTTTATTTCTTTACAATATTGAGTTGAAATGATTCAGTAGCAGATTGGCACAGGAAAATCTCATACATCATATACTGATTTTGGGTTATGGATATTTGTTGTAATAAGATTTAAAAGCTGGTGTTTTTAGTAGTATAAGTAGTTTGGAGGCATTAAAAAAGAATGAATCAGGATGTATATGTGGCCAGAGGAAGGATTCTGAGCTCAGAAATCCCCAAGCTTCAGGTTTGTTTTAGGAAATTGATGCTGGTCCCTAAAGCAAGCAGAAAAGATGGATTAGGTTTGCAGGGTCTTGCCACAGAGAGCCAACCCACAGAGCGACTTTACTTTTGGATAGACTCAGCCCCACTGTGACATTTTATCCAGGTGAGGACTTCTGTTGCAAAAGACTTCTTTAAGTATTAAAAAGTAAAGATGTCACATTGAAGACAAAGGTATTCCTGACTTATGCCATGGTATTATCAATCATATCATATGTTTGTGAAAGCTGGACATTGAATAAGGGAGAAAGGAGAAGAATTGGCATTTTTAAAGTATGGTGCTGGAGATGAATATTGAATATACCAAGCACTGCCAAAAGAATCAGCAGATCTGTCCTAGAAGAAGTGTAACCAGAGTGCTCCTTGGAAGCAAGAATGACTAGACTATGTCTTACGTATTTTGGACATTTTGTCAGGAGGGATCAATCCCCAGAGAAGGACATTATGTTTGGGAGAGTGGCAGATCAATGAAAAAAAAAAAAAAAAAAGGAAAACCCTCAACTAGATACATTGACATAGTGGTTGCTACAATGGTCTAAGCATAAAAATGATTATGTGCCTGGAACATTGTTGGGAAGTGTTTCGTTCTGTTGTACATAGGATTGCTATGAGGCAGACCTGACTTGATGGTACCCAACCACAAAACAACATACATCCTCAGTCCAGGAGTACCTGGAGATGCTTAGTGGTCTATGTGGGGAACAGAGGCTTACATATTAGTGTCTGTCTCTGGGAAACAGAGAAAGTAGAATAAGGTGGGAGGATTCCATTGGCATAAGAGCTGTGTCAGTAAAGAAGAAATTAGAGATTTCTTGTGAACCTCACGAGGATGGAGGAAAAGTTCCCCAACCAGAACCCTACATGTAAGGGAGGGACCACTGTAGTCAGAAATTGTGAAGTAATTGAGAAACCATAACTTGATGGTAAAGGGAAACATCTATGGATTTCTCTACACTGTTGATTAAAACTTTGTTCTGCTATGCACTAGTTTCATGTACCCATATATTAGGGAACTGAGGGTAGCTTGCTTGCTCTTCACTGGAGAGATTTTCCCAGGTGTCTTCCAGGAGGGTTGAACCAAGGAAAGCATTTCATTCAAATGGTGTGGGCTGGGTCTGTAGGTAAATCAGGTATGAATACTACTTTGTGAAACCTCTAAAATTATGTGCAAATTTTCACATTTTTTATATGTTCCTTTTTGGAGATGGAGGTCCATAACTTTCGATGTGTAAGA
Organism: Pedetes capensis; assembly: GCA_007922755.1. NCBI lineage: Eukaryota > Metazoa > Chordata > Mammalia > Rodentia > Pedetidae > Pedetes > Pedetes capensis. The sequence goes on along the minus strand of VMDO01016256.1, from coordinate 3,297 downwards.
ATGCAATATGTAACTCCCACCTATTCCTATCCTTCTGGCCTAGTCTCTTTCTAATCTTCTTAGTTAAGAATACATGATGGAATTTATTTCACTCTGGACTTTAGCTTCACATGGACTTTTTTTTTTTCTACGTGGAATTTTTGCTCTCCCTGGGTTCCTTTTACCAATCGTCATCCCCCTGATCTCCCTTTCAGATGTCAAACCTTAAATTTCATCTCTTTGACTTTCTCATCTAAACTAGATTCTCTTCTTCTTGATTATTCTCTTTTCTGCTCTATATTTACTTCCCCCAAAACATTATCAAGGCATATTTGCAATTTATTTTTAAATATATCTCCCCAAACACAAGGATCTTGTCTATGTTATTTCCTTTTAAATTCCAATTGCATACCAAGAGCCCACACTCTAGGTATTCAGGAGATATTTTCAAGTACAAAATACATGGAGAAACACACACTAACAACACTAGATTTATAGAATTATTATCCTAAAAGACATTTCCAGATATTTAATTTTTCAGTTACATTAACTGTATAAACATAATTGTTTATACTGATGAAATCAGTGACTATACCCATAATTAGAGCTTAATTTACCTTTGCAAAAAGAAGTAAGTAGACTCTCTTAAAGTTTCTCTTTCTTTTTTTTAAAATTCAGACTTTAGCAATCAGTGATGCAAACTCTGAGCTGAAATGAAAATTTGGGACATTTACTTCAGCTTAATATAACTTGCAAAAAATAAAAGAATCTAAAAAATTTCTTGATACAAGTGTCCAACTTTCCAGGCACATAGAAACACAATGTATTTTATAACTCCTTTATGTTCCAATAATCTCAAACCTAGTGCATATAGGCTCCAAGAACAGTGAACTCACAGAAAAGAGATTAGGAAAGACTAACTCCATGCTAATTCGTTGAGAGGCTTCAGTAGCTATGCCTTTCTGTGTCTATTTTTTTGAAAGAGAAATCTACACCTACCGAGGTTCAATACTTTCACCTCCTGGCTTTCAATCTTTTGCATTTCTGCATTTACATGGGTATGTGAATCTGTATCTTTGTTCTTAACCTGACTTCAGCTTTCTTCTTCTTTAGCAGTTCTTGTTAGGAAAGTGTTAACCATGAGGGATTTGACTGTTCATCTGGGGCACTTCTTAAGCTCAGGACTGTTGTCATTGATGTAATGACATTTCAATTTAAGCAACAGAAAGCTTGATTTCTACTGAGTAGTGTCTCTTCAAATACATTGTAAATGCATCAGAAAGGAGTAGGTTGAAGCTTGATTACCCAAGCAGTATTTCACAAAAAGGCTTTTTTCCTAGTGCATTGCTTTAAGAAATGGTCTAATTTTCTAGTCAAATGAAGCCTCAACTAATTGCACAATTTGCTTACATTATAGTTATACCTGTGGACTTCTGGGTCCAATAAAAATTTTAGAAGCAAGATTTATATTTATTTATTCATAACCTAATCTACAAATGACAAAAAATGTTCTTCCTCTGACAAAAGCACTGCAAAATAATTATAAAATATTATAATATGCAGATAAAGAAAACCCCCAAGTTAAAGAATATGCTAATAAGACTGATGAACACCCTTTTAGTGAAATACTTTCGATCTATTTTGAATTCTTTCATTTTTATATTTATATTTTAATTGACAAAGATATGTATTTAAGGTGTACAATCTGATCTTTTGATATATGTGTACATTGTTCAATGGCTAAATGAAGTTATTCAACCAAAGCATTAGCTCACATACTATATTAGTCTGTTCTCCATGGCTATAAAAATACCTGAGGCTGGTTAATGTATTTTAAAAAGTTCATGTAGCTCACAATTTTGAAGAGTACCAACATCTGCTCAGCTCTGGTGAGGGCCGCCTTGGCCACATTCCATGGTGGATGGTATCATGGCAGGTGCATATACGAGAGGAAGAGATCTCACAGTGAGACAGGAAGCCAGAGTGGGAAGGGGTCAAACTCACTTTTTATTAACAACTCATTCTTGCAGGAACTAATTGGAGTCTCACAAGAACTGCCGGACTCTTCTAAGGGTAGAGTCCCCAGTGACCTAGCTGTCTCCCACTAGAACCCACCTCTTAAATGTTCTGCCACATACACTACAACATATAGGCATAGGAAAGTATTTCCTTAGTAGGACTCCAAATGCTCAAGAAATTGCAACAAGAATAGATAAATGGGATTACATAAAATTAAAAAGCTTCTGTACAGCAAAGGAAACAACAGAGTCAAGGAAATCCCCACTGAATGGGAAAAAATCTTCACATCCTATACATTGGACAGAGGTCTAATTACTAGAATTTATAAAGAACTCAAGAAAAAAATACTCAAGAAAATAAATAACCCAATACACAAATGGGCAAAGGAACTGAACACTCAGTTCTCAAATGAAGAGGCCCATATAGCCATGAAACACATGAAGAAATGCTCAATATCCCTAGCCATTAGGGAAATGCAAATCAAAACAACTCTGAGATTCTACCTTACACCAGTGAGAATGGCCAAGATAAATAAAACAAATAACAAATGCTGGCGAGGTTGCGGAGAAAAAGGAACCCTCTCACACGCTGGTGGAGCTGTAAATTGGTCCAAACACTTTGGAAATCAATATGGAGGTATCTTTTTGTTGTTGTTGCTGTTTTTTCGGTACTGGGGGTTGAACCCAGGGCCCCCCACTTGCATGCTCTGCAAGTGCTGGACCACTGAGCTGCACCCCCCAGCCCATTTTTTTTTTTTACTTTTAGAGACAGGGTCTCTCTAAGTTATGCAGACTGCCTCTGGTTTCGAACTTGGGATCCTCTTGCCTCTGCCTCCCAAGCCGCTGGGATTATAGGCTATGTGGAGGTATCTTAAAAAACTAAAAATAGATCTACTGTATGACCCAGCTATAACACTATTGGGAATTTACCCAAAGGGAGATGTGTCATCAAACCACAGAGACACCTGCATCTCCATGTTCAATGCAGCACTTTTCACAATAGCAAGGATATGGAATCAACCAAAGTGCCCATCAACAGAAGAATGGATAAAAAACTATGGTACATATATGCAATGGAATACTACTCAGCAATCAAAACATGAAATAATGCCATTTGCAGCAAAATGGATGGAATTGGAGAAAATTATTTTAAGTGAACAAACACAAGCCCAGAAAGAGAAATACCATATGTTCTCACTCATATGTGAGAGCTGAATCAAAATTAAAAGAAGGAAAAAAATCCTATGTGGAGGTTGGAACATAATAAAAAGCTAAAGTCAACTTAGTGCAGAAGGGACAA
>VMDO01016255.1:0-48399 GCA_007922755.1 Pedetes capensis | reverse complement strand
GCAGCAAAATGGATGGAATTAGAGAAAATTATTTTAAGTGAACGAACACAAGCTCAGAAAGAGAAACAACACATGTTCTCACTCATATGAGAGAGCTGACTCAAAGTTACAAGAAGGAAAAATCCTACTCAAAGGTCAGATCACATTAAAAGGGGGGGAGGGAAGATAAGAATGAGGTCAATATAAATGGACTAGAAATAGCATGTAATTGTTCTAACAAGATAGAAACAAAGACCACTACAGGAAAAGTTTCTATCTTAAACAGAAATGGAACCCAAGGACATATAGAAAAATACTATATAGTAAAAGATAGAGAAGACTTGGATGGGAAACTTAGATAGGAAGGGGGGAAGAGGGGAAACATAGAGGAGGGTAAGGGGTAACCTATATGGATAATGCTTATCAAATTGCATATATGAAAATTGTCACAACGAAAAGCATGTCAAAATGAATCACATTATGATGTACATTAAAAATTTCTAATAAAAAAAAGATAGATACATTTTATATCTACCTCTAATAAGTGGTAGATGTGATCATTCATCTTCAGAATCACCTTTTATGATAGAAATTTATAATTCCCATTCTGTAAATTAGGAAACTAATGTAAGCTAGTAAGTGACCCAGCTAGTAAGTGACAAAGAAGTGACAAAGTGACTGAATTAGATGCAGGACTCCAAAACCAAGACCTTTCTATTACACTATCACCTTTGAAAAGGAAAAGAACCAAATAACTACAATCTGTCAATACAACACAGTTGTATTTTAAGTGAATTTGAATTACATGTACAGTCATGCACCAAATAATATTTTAATAAATGATGGACCACATATATGATAGTAGTTCCGTGACATATCACTAATGACATCATGTTGTTGTTGTTGTTAGGTGCCGTCAAGTCGGTATCCGACTCATAGTGACCCTACGTACAACAGGCGAAACACTTGTCAGTGCTTCTCTGCTGTTCATAGGGTTTTCAATGGCTGATTGATTTTTGGGAGTGGGTTTCCGGGTCCTTCTCCCAAGCCTACAGCACCTGGTGTTCCCAGGCGGTCTCCCATCCAAATACTAAACAGGCCTGACCCTGCTTAGCTTCTGAGATCTGACAGGATCAGATGCCACCGGGCTACAGCTGCAGGAATGACATCATAGCCAACTTAGTTTGTGTAAGTGCACTCTTTGATGTTCGCCTAACAATGCATTTCTCAGAATGCATCCAGTCATTGACACATGACTGTATTTTGAAACTGTGTAGTACAGACCATTTATAAGGTCTCATTTTGTGCTTGAAATGAGAAATTGTGTAAACCCCCAAAGTTAAAATAAAATCAAGAATTGCTCACTTTCAATGCTGATCAGACAAGTGAATTATAAACTGTGCCACTTCAACTCTAAAACAGAGATCCTCTTTTCCCTTTGCCAGTATCTCGTGGACTGTGCTGTTATTCATACGGATCAGAATACCCAGTGATTTGGATGACAATTGAGCTGTTATTATAATTTAAAATATTTTTAACATCCTAAAACCATTTCGTGTGAGCATTCATAATTGGTGATACAGAAAAATACCAAAAGCAATACATTTATTCTCGACTTTAGATGTCATAAAAAGGCTTTGAAGAAGATCTAATAGCCATTATAATGTGGTATGCTTATAGCTTAGCATATGGGCTTCTGGAAAATATCAGAGATCACACTGAAGAAATGAAAAGAACCAATGAAAAGGCAATTATATACCAATAAGTGTAGATCTGTGTGCTCTGCAAACATACTCCTTCATACTTTAAATATATTAATGTCAGGAAATTTTCTTTAAATTACCTAAGTTTTGAATGGGGCTGGGATTTAGCTTAGTTGGTAGAGCACTGAGCTGCAGTCTCTGAGGTCCTGAGTTCAATTCCCAGCACCACAAAAATGGGAGAAGGACCTGGCAATCCACTCCTGAGGCAATCCCGAAACAGTCAGCCATTGAAAACCCTATGAGGGTCACTATGAGTCAGATACCGATTCGACTGCACCTAACAACAACAAGTTTTGAATAAGGTAGTCTTCAAGAATGTGTTCATTACATGAAATGAATCCATCCTAAGGGCACCATCACTTACTGTGAGGAATGTAAATATCCAGTGCACTCAGTATCTGTATTTCTCCCCATCACTTATAAATTGAAAGATATATTTACACATTAGTCTCTAATTAGCTTGGTTTTCATGAGCTTCCTCTGGCAATACTGAGGAAAATCAGTTTTCCAAGCTTGTAAACCCAGGATCCTCAACCTGCACTCCACCAGCAGATACTATACACCTGCAGTTATTTGTACCTCCATCAACAGCTAATGCGTTGCCAATAAACATAGAGAATGTCAGAAATGGTTTTCATTTGTGATCATAGTGGCTTGGGCTGGGGTTTAGCTCAGTTAGTAGAGTGTGGCTCCTCACTTTCTAAGGATGTGGGTTCCATCCCCAGCACCACAAAAATGGAAGAAGGATGTGGCAGTCCACTCCTGAAAACAATCCTGAAACAATCAGCCGTTGAAAACCCTGTGAGGATTGTTATAAGTTGGACCTGACCCAATGGCCCCTAACAACAACAACATAGTGGCTTGTTAAATTGCATGATGGGTTTTAGAAATGGGCTCTCATTGGAGCAACTAAATGTATTTAAAATGTGTGCTTGGCTAAAATATTTTACAGATACTCCCCACAATTGCACAAATGAAATAAGGATCCTTGACTCCTGCCACCTTCACCCCTAGGGGTAAATCTCCAGGCTAAATCCTTAGCTGGTTCCATGCACAGCAGCAGTTCAGAGGCTCCCAGATTCCTCTTCATCCAAAGGCAGCGGTCATAGCAATGCAATCTTTGAAAGTTTGCTGTGTCTGCTTTGAGTGACCTTGTCATGCAGGTGGTAGATGCAGTGCTCTGAAGGGACAGAGAGCTAGGACTTCCTTCATTCTTAAAGATGAGGTGTTTATAGACATGGCTGTTTATAGCCAGGAGTGGGGGTACATACCTGTAATCCCAGCACTCCAGAGGCTCCTGCATCACAAGTTTGGGGCCAGCCTGGGCTACATAGCAAGCCCCTGTCTAAGAAAAAAAAAATCATTAGCAATGGCTGTTCACTAATAAACATTTGCTTGATTTGTTGTCAGTGTTGCTTGATAAATATCTATATATGTGGCAGAATCAGAACCCAGAAGCATGGTTGTAAGGAAGGAATTCTCACTACAATGCTTAATTTTGGTTGTCATCTTGACAACATATGCACTTATTTCAAATCTCTTTGGTGACTGTGGAAGGAATTGAGAACTGTGTCTGCCCAAATTGGCTGAGGTGAGTTGACAATGCAGGTATTGAACCCAGGACCATCTGTCTCCAAAGCCATGGTCTTCCCACTGCTCTAGAGCAAGACCTATGCTGCAAAAACAAAACAAAACAAACAAGCGTCAGGGTTTCAACCTTGGAAATAAAGAACAAGTAAAACAAAAGCGAATAATCCAAGATTCTGAGAACTAATGTGTAGTCAACCTCGAATACAACCAGCTCTCCATGAGGGTGCTGTCTCTCAGAAATGACTGGCATGGCTGAGGGGAGAAAAGACGTCAGCCCTCGATGCACTCCTGTGAACCCCTGCTGCACTCACCTCTTTGGGTCAACGTGTCAGAGTTGACCAATCCCTTTGGCCATAGGACAGGCGGAACTAAGCTAAGCCTACCTGAGATGTTATCAGAAGGAAGCTGGACCAGGGCTTTATTATGAAACGTCAAACAGTTCTTGGGAAGTGCTAACATATTTTAAAAACCAGGACACATACCCTCCTCAGAAGCTTTTGTATTTATCAGGAGGGAGGGGAATTTTTTTCCCCCTTCCTTACCAGGTGCTATTATCTGTGACCCTGTCCTCATTCTGCAGTGTCTGGGGCTGGGTTCTGATCTCTGGATATCTTCTGGCTTGCCCAGATTTCCATCTAGTTCAGTGAACTCAATTTTGGACGAAGTTCTTCACTTCTGGTTTGATTAGTGAATTATGGGTGAAATTACCAAGTTAACCAAACTCTGCCTGATATCAAAGCATCTTCAATGGTCACTTGGATGCAAATACTGCCTTTCTTCTCCTGAAGAGATGAGTTATATTGATTTTCTTGTAATGGAAATAAACTTTGAATTTCCAGAACAAATCCTTTTAACAAGTAAACTTGGTTACAATATTTTCTATTTTCCATACCTAACTAGATTCATCATACTTCCACTTAGGATATTTTCATCTATGTGTGGAATTGGTCTGTAATTTTTCTTTCTTATAATATCCTTGTCAGATCTTTATATCAGAGTATGCTACCGTCTTAAAACAACTTGGGAATTATTTCATCCTTTTCTGTCCCCAGCAAGAGTTTATATAAAATTTTAGTTTTTCTTAATGAAAGTTTTGGCACAATTCTCTGGTGAAGGTATTTAAGCCTGGAGCTTTCTGTGTGGGAAAGATTATATTAACATATTCAATTTTAAAATATATTTATAAGACTATTCAGATTTCTCATGTCCACTTTGGCAGGTTATTTTTCTATGAACTTTCTAATTCATCTAAAATGTTTGAATTTTTTATCGTTTATAAATCATCTAATGAACTATTTATTTTTATAGTACAGAGTATAGATAGGGTTTATTAAAAGATAGTATCCCTTTAAGGAATAATTACAGGGAAAACTGAGGCACCTGGAGAAGCTTAGGTAGACCTGGAAAGGAGCTTGAAAAAACCTGGCTTCCCTGTGTGAGTTGGCATAGGATATTTCTGCTCCCCAAGGGAAGGTAAAGTCAGAGAAAACAGGAGAATTAAGCAGGCTTTTAGGGGAAAGCACCTTGGATAGACAGAGAATGTCAGAGGGCCTGAGAGAAAGGAGAGGCATGGACAGGCAAGAAGAGAAGAAGAGGAGAGAAGGAAGAGAGAGGGGAGAGAGAGAGAAGGAAGAGAGAGGGGAGAGAGAGAGAAGACTGACCTGTTTATTACATAAGGTGAGGTCTCCTTTTACATTTCTAACATTGATGATTTATTAATTTATTGATTTTTTCTTCATGATAATTCTCACCAGGGAATTACCTTTAATGTTCTTGAATTTTCTATTCTGTTGTTTTCTAGTTTATTTTGCTTTATTTTATCTTTGATATTTCCTTACTTCTACTTTAAGTAAAATTTTCTGTTCTTTTTATCATTCCTTAAGAAGGTTTATTGATTTTCAGCTTTTCTCTTTTTCTGATCTAAACATTCAACAAAAACAGAATACTTATGGAAATACAAATCCTATAACAACCTCCAAATTGAGTACCCCAAGGAAATTTGAGATGTTAAGGCTGTGTAGAACCAGAATTAAGCCAGTGCAGCTCAGTTTACATTTCACCATTACATTACTCAAAAGTCCTGTTAAATGTGGCAAACTGAAAACACCATTTACAGTTTTGTCCCCATTTTCACAGAGCCCACCAAAATGACAGTGAATGGTTAAAAAATAAATAAAAAGAAAAGAAAGAAAATAGGAAAGAAAGCACAAAACAAAACAAAGTTGGAAATCATGTGGATGAGTGATCACTTGCTTAGCCAGCCAAAGGAAGCTGAAACCAACGTTAACACTGAGACTCAGCCTGGAAGTGGCTCTTGAGAACCACAGTCTCAGGAGTTGTTAGCTCCAGGGCACACATGAGCTGAGAACAGAAGACTGGTTACAAGCGTGTATAAGCAACACATGAATCTCCCCAGATCTGCCAACCTTTCCACCTCCTGATTTCAAGCTCAGATGTCCAGAGGCCAACTCTCTCCAGAAGGTAGGCCAGATATTCTGGCTTCAGTGACATCAGGGCAGGGCACCACACAGGAAGATGAGATCAGCTGGAGTTCTATATCCTGAACTGTGGGCTCTTATCTCTTTTCCTTTGCTCCAGTTTCAGAAAGCTGGCAGCCAACTTCCTATCTCTCAAATCAAAGAGAATTTGGGAAATTGAGGAGTTGGAGAAATTGACTAGCATAAGAGAAAAAGACCCAAAGAAACTACCAGATGGGGTGTCCCAATGAAAACAGCCCAGCAAGATCACTCTGCATAAAAGAACTTCTGGTGATAAGTCCCTACAGACCTTGCACCATCATATATGTGTGCATACAGGCACACACACACACACTCAACACACTTCCCACATAGCTTACAATCAGCTTTCTAGCACCTCTGTCTTAAATATAAGATGGGAGCCAAGGACAATCAAACATCTGAGAAAACTTTCAGGAAAAAAACCCCTGAGATTAAAACAGATTTTTTAGTTGCTGGGCATGGTAGCACTCACCTGTAATCCCAGCACTCAGGAGGCTGAGATAGGAGGATTATGAGTTCAAGTTCAACCTGGGCTACAAAGACCCTGTCTCTAAAAACCTAAATAAATAAATAAACAAGATTTTTCAAAGAGTTCAGGAAAAACAGAAATATTGAAAAGAGCAGAAAATTTCAAAAGGCTATAATTGATATTTTCAGGAAAAAAATAGAAAGAAATTAAGAGGTTATATACAAGCTCTTTGAAAAACCAAAAATAGAGTTCTTGGACATTAAAACTATGACAGCAGTGATGCAAAATGCAGTAGAAAGGCTAGAAAATAAAATCTGAGACCTGACTTTAGCCCAGAAAGTAGAGAAAAGCATCAGAGATGGAAAATAAGAACAGAAAGAAAGAGAGAAAGAAAGAAAGAAAGAAAGAAAGAAAGAAAGAAAGAAAGAAAGAAAGAAAGAAAGAGAGGGAAGGAAGGAAGGGAGGGAGGGAAAATTTGAATACCTGACTGAGAATTAGAATAAAAAAGAAAGAAAATATGGAAAGTGGAAGAGGTGAAACCATTCAAAACATAATTCAAGAAAATCCTCAGGATGAAGAGCATGAGTTTTTATATTGCCTCTGCCTCATCCATTCTGCCACCTAGTGGGTTTTTAAAATCTTTCCTCAAGACACATTATTATAAAATTCTACAATTCTGAAGGCAAAGAGAGGGCAAAGATTCTACATTCATCTAGAGAGAAAATAATAAGCCTCATCTAAAAGGTAAAATATCAGACTTTTCAGCAGCACACTGTTAGGTAAAATGGAAATGATTTTCAATTTCTGAGGGAAAAATATTTTCAATTTAGTTCTATAACTAGCCCAACATTAATCATATGTGAGGCTGAAATGATTTTCTACACCCTCATGATCTGGAGACTGGAATTTAGTTTAGTTGGTAGAGTGTCACACTATAGTCTCTGAGACCCTGGGTTCGATCCCCCAAAACAGGAGAAAGACGTGGCAGCCCAATCCCAAAGCAACACTATGAGGGTCACCATGAGTCAGATATGACTTGATGGCACCTAACAACATGATCTGGAAGCTAGAGGAAGGTGTGCTTTTGTTTTATGGGAAGAAGAAGAAGAAGAAGAAGAAGAAGAAGAAGGAGGAGGAGGAGGAGGAGGAGGAGGAGGAGGAGGAGGAGAAGAAGAAGAAGAAGAGGAACAGCAGCAGCAGCAGCAGCAGCAGCAGCAAGAACTGAAAGAAATGTCAAGGTTGGTAATAAAAGGAAATCCCTGGGTGACAGTCATGCAGCCTTCTAGGCAGCCAGGCCAGACTGTGGCAGGGGAGTGAGTTCCAGGAAGGGAGAATGTCTCCCCTCAAAATGCTTGCGCTAATAGAACATATTGAGAAGGATTTCTATTTTGGGTGGAGAGTATGGGGATGATTTCAGTAGAAGCACACAGAAAACTAAGCAATTAAACAAGAAAAAAGCAAGATGATAAATTCCAGTGAATACAATTAAGTTAAAAAAAAAATATATATATATAGGCTCAATGGTGCACAGTTGTAATCCCAGCAACTCTGGGGGTGGAGGCAAGAGGATCACAAATTGGAGGCCAGAGGCAGCCAGCATAATTTAGCGAAACCCTGCCTCAAGATAAAAAAATTAAAAAAGGGTTGGGGGTGCAGCTCAGTGGTAGAGTACTTGCAAAATATGTGTGAGGCTCTGGGTTCAACCCCTCAGTTCCTCACAAAAGATAAAAGGAAAGAAAGAAAATATAATATTTTATGTGGGTCAGCTATATAGATACTTATAAATTCATAGTAATGTAAATATCATAACAATCTTAAGAATTCATGATAAAAAATATTCTAGCAGGTGACATGAGGAGCTATGTGGGTGTATGAGTGGTATTGTAACAGAACTAAGTCATAATTTTTAATAGTGGGAAAACAATATATAATAACTAAAACTGAAAAATCAATATAACAACAATAGTGCTGGGCACTATTTAAAGTGCTATTTATGGATTAAGTCCTTTTAATCCTCCTAGTAACCTTATGATAGTTTTAAACCCATTTTACACAAGACGATATAAAAAATAGCAATATAAGTATATACTCTAGAAATATGGAGGCAAACTCTGGAAACAGCAGCTTTGAGAAATGGAAGAATTGCTTCTGAGAAGAGGCAATCAGGGTGGGAAAAGGTGGAGGAGTAGGAGTTGCTGGTTTTCAATGGAAACCTTAAAAAGTTTTTTGACTTGCTAAACTTTGTACATGATAAATTTTTGCACATGATAAAAACTTTTGTACATGATAAACTTTGTACAAGAGAAAACTAAAAACCCAATTAACAAATACACTAATTAATAAATACAACAATTTTCTAATCAATTAATAAATACTCCTAACAAAGTGTTTTGCTTACAGCCATACCACCCTGGCATCCAATCCTTTCTGATCTTGGAAGCTAAGCAGGGTCGGGCCTGTTTAGTACTTGGATGGGAGACCGCCTGGGAATACCAAGTACAATGGGCTTGGGAGAAGGACCTGTTAGCCCGCTCCTAAAACAATCAGACATCAAAAACCCTATGAATAGCAGTGAAGCACTAATATAGTGCTGGGCATGGCACAGTGACAGATAGTGTTTTGTCTATTGTACATAGGGTTGCTATGAGTTGGACCGAACTTGATGGCACCTAACTACAACAACAAAATGTTTGGGTGTTTCTGTTTTATTTGTTTTGCTTTGTTTTTGTGATACTAAGGTGTTGAACCCAGGGTCTTGCACACACTGGACAAGTACTGTACCTTTAGTTATACCCTCAGCCCCTTTTCTCTCTCTCTCTCTCTTTCTCTCTCTCTCTCTCTCTCTCTCTCTCTCTCTCTCTATATATATATATATATATATATATATATATATATATATTTTTTTTTTTTTTTTTTTTTTTTTTTTTTTTTTTTTTTTTTTTTTTTTTTTTTTTTTTTTCCCTGAGACAAGGTCTCTAAGCTGCACAGGCTGACTCTGACCTTGAACTCATGATCCTCTTGCCTTAGCCTCCCAAGTCAATAGGATTTCAGGTGTGTACCACGGCACCCAGCTTAAAAGTGTTTTAAATTAATGAAAAGAGCATACATGTTGTAGTCATTCTTGTGTGAAAAAAACAATCTCAGAAAGCAGATCTCAACCATTCCTCTCATTAGTCTCAGTTTCTGGTGATGCCTCTCCCCGTCCTGCAGATTCTCAGCTGTAATGGACTACCATGAATGTTTCCTCTCCCTGGAGGTTGGCAAATTCTATAGCATATATCGACAGCCCCTCCTCTTCCCAGGAGTTTAGCAAGTGTGTGCACAGTGACACATCCACAATCCACAAATCAGGTTAAAGACATAGCTAACACATAAAGCATTAATAATCATCATTAAACTATCCAAATAACCACTCACAAGTGTGTAGTCACCTGCTGTATTTCCTGAGGCCAACTCCACTAAACTAATAGACATAATAATAAAACCCAATTATAATGTCTAGTTTTAATTTAAAAAAAATAAACACATTACTTTTATAATGATCCCACTGAGATTTTTGAGGGAACAGTTTTAATCATTAAATGCAAGAGAGAGGAAAACTAAGAATAACAAATGCATAATTCATTATTCAAACTGCCCCTAAGTCCTTGTTTGAATCTCCTCCTGAGCCATTCCTTTGGTTCTGAGCCTTTTAAGGTTGAAGTTTTTTCACTGTCACTCAAAGCAAAAATAGAAGACTTCTTAAATTATAGTAGAAATAAATCAGCTCCCAGATAACACACAGTCCTCAAAAGAAAGAAAAGCAACAATAAAACCCGAGGTAAATTAACTCCTGATGTACGGAGTCTAACTTTTCCTTCCAGCTCCAAGGCATTGATACCAGCACTAGGCATTCTGCCAATGAGGCACAATCAACTCACTTGTGAGGAGCTGGGGAGAGCGAAAGAGGAATGCCCAAGCACACAGGCATACGTGGCCATATTTAAATGATTCTTTTATATATATAAAAACAGACTTTATTTTTTTAGAGCAGTTAGAGATTCATAGCAAAACAGGATGGTAGCATAAAAATTGAATGGACATACTGAGTGTTCCGGTATATCCCCTGACCTCCCATCACCACATACACATGCGCACATAGACACACACGGGCACAACCTCCTGCACTATCAATATCCCACCCCAGAGTGGTAAGTTTGTTACACCAGATGAACCTATATTGACACATCATTCTCACTCAAACAGTTTACACCAGCTAGCATTGTATATACTATGAGTTTTAATGAATGGATAATAATATGTATCTATCATTATAGCATCACATAGAATAATTTCATTGCCTTAAAAATCCCCTATACTTTGCCAATTCAACCTGTCCCCACCTAACCTCTTTGCGTGTGTGTGTGTGTGTGTGTGTGTGTGTGTGTGTGTGTGTTACTGGGGGTTGAACCCAGGGCCTTGCACTTGCATGCTCTGCAAGTACTGGACCACTGAGCTGCACCCCCAGTCCATTTTTTTTACTTTGTGAGACAGGGTCTCGCTAAGTTACATAGACTGCCTCTGGTCTTGAACTTGCGATCCTCTTGCCTCCACCTCCCAAGCCGCTGGGATTACAGATGTGCGCCACCACGCTCGTCTCCCCACCTAACCTCTGACAACCACTGACATTTCTTACTATCTCCATAGTTTCCCCTTTTCCAGGGTGTCTTACAGCTGAAATCATATTATACACTGGCTTCTTTCATTTAGTAATATGCATTTAAGTTTCTTCCATGTCTTTTCATTGTTTAATAGGACTCTAATTTTTAAAAGAATCTTTTCTACTATTTATAGTAGATATTTATAGACATTTGTGCCTTAAACTTTAGAAAACCACAATTCCATCCACAGTTCCTAAAACAGTGCTTGTCTTTTCTACCTTCTGGGGGGCTGGGGTTTGGCTCAGTTGGCAGAGTGCTGCTCTGTGCTCTCTGAGGCCCTGGGTTCAATCTCCAGCACTGCAAAAATGGAAGAAGGACCCAACAACCCGCTCCTGGAATAATCAGCCATTAAAAACCCTATGAATAGCAGAGAAGCACTGACATGGCATGGCACACTGTTGGGGAGTGTTTTGTCCTGTTGTACATAGGGTAGCTGTGAGTCAGACCTGACTCGATAGCACCTAACAAGCACAACAGGTGGGCCCAGGGATCTGATAGTCTGTAGGACCAACCATTCCTTATGTCTTCAGTGTCTTTCATTCACCATTTTTATAGTTACCATGGTCAAGTGGCATATAACCCCAACACTTAGTGGAGTCTTACAAACATGCACACAGATTCTATGGGTCAAGAACTGGACAGGGCATACCAGGAAACCTTGTCTACTCTCACAGTGCCTGAGACCTTAGCAAGAAGACTTGAAGGATGGAGGATGGAAATTCATTATATACACCAGGCTGGCCTCAAACTCCTGTCATTCCTCTTGCCTCAGCTTCCACAGTGCTAGGATTATACATGTGCAACACCACACTCAACAAATGTTTCTATTTTTAGAAGATACAATCACCTCCATAGGGAAGAAAGCATATTTCATAGTGCCCTCAAGATGAGAGAAAAAGGCTGCATGAATGGTAGATTTACAAGCACAAAAACTGTTAATTTCCAGAGCAGTGAGGAACTGTGGTGCTTTGGAAAACAGGAAAAGTATCATAACCCAACTCTGGAGCTCAGGAAGGTCTTATAGGGAAATTGCCGTAGTATCTTATGCAAAATCCTACCTGCATTTGTGAAAATACTGCATTTCCACAGTGGCCACAGGGCTACGACTACTTTAGAACCTGGAGTACTAGCATGGTTAATCTTCATCATCAACTTAACTGGATTTAGAAGCTCCTAGGAGCTTGGTGAAGCACACCTCTGGGTGCCTTTGTGAGAGCTTTTCCAGAGAGGATCAACTGAGGAGGGCACCCTGAATGTGGGCAGCAGCATCCCATAGGCTGAGGGGTAAGAAGGGAGTATAGAGGAAAAGGAGAAAACCAGCTGAGTGTAGATATTCCCTCTCTATGCTTCCTGGCCTGCTACGTCATTTACGGCTCTGCTCTTCCCTGCCGTGAGAGACAGACACCTCTGAAACCATGAGCCAAAATAATTAACTCCTCCCTTTAGGTGGTTCTCAAGTGCTGTGGCCACAGCAAAGCAGAAGTACCTAACGCAGATACTGACTCCCACACCTACAGACTTCCTCAGTCTCCTGGAGAAGACATGATGCTGAGAGAAATCCCCCTCATCCGCTACAGGTGGCAATCTGGGCCAAGCCACGCAAGGACAGTGACCGGAACTTTGGAGGTCACTGGGAATTGGTAGCATGTCCCAGGACCAGTTCCTCAGAATTCCCTGTTCAACCAGGTTGTGTTGAAAATGGGCTCAAGCCAAAGACGACAGAAACAAACACGGGCTAAATTGCTCAATTAATTCTTCCACTTCCCTGTTCCAGCTTCAGAGAAGACTCACGAGAGCACTGTTTCGAAACTGCTGATCTAGTTTCCACCTGCATTTTACAGAAAGGAGACTCAGCCAGAGACATTCAAGTGACTCACCCAAGATGACCTAGGCTCAGAGTTTGGTACTGGGTTTTTGTTTTTCACTCTATGCAAAGCACTAGAATAGATTCCTTTGAAACATGGGAGCAAATATCTGATTAGTAGCAAGAAATGGGGAGGGATTATTATCCAGTCAATTCCTCGATTCCCAGATTAGCATTTAGGATGGTGCAGAGAGAAAGGCATGCAGGCGTCCCTGCTCCTTAACAGTCACCCCCCTGCCCTATTAAGAAGGCTCTCTTCTCCCAGTTCCAATGCACCGAAGTTGATTGATTCCCTCCAGGCTGAGAGAGGCTACTGAGGCTGAATGAATGATATAGGCCTGTAATTTGTTTTTAATTATCGTAGCCCAGTAACCTTCCCAAAGACCCTTCACAGAGAGTGGTTCTACTTTTCCACTTATTAACCTCATTCACTAGACTGGAAAAAGAATTCTCCATGTCTTAAAACGTCCCTCTTTCATTCTTCTAAGTTCTTTTTTTTTTTTTTTAAAGCACTTTTCTTCTGCAGAAAGTAATGTGTGTAAAACTAGAGCCAAGTATATTGTGGTTTCAAACACTAGCCTGTTTGGAGCA
The DNA here is from genome assembly GCA_007922755.1 of Pedetes capensis. Classification (NCBI taxonomy): domain Eukaryota; kingdom Metazoa; phylum Chordata; class Mammalia; order Rodentia; family Pedetidae; genus Pedetes; species Pedetes capensis. Next base: position 34,924 of record VMDO01016255.1, on the reverse strand, counting down.
GAAGCCCGTGGGATTGCTGCATCTCAGCCTCAGGGGATCACCCCATGGCCTCCTCTGTGGAAGGGAGGGGCTTGAATGGCCCTTTGATTCCACCCAAGTCTTGGGGTGGAGGGTGGGGAAGGGACAGGCCTGTTATTCGGCACTCTCTATTAGGCTTGGCCCTGGGCCTTACTCCCTATTCAGGCCTCCCTGGAGCCCGCAGGCCCTTGCTGAGGATGCCCTCACTTGGCAAGTGCTGAGATGCATGAAATTCCTTGCTCCTTGGGAAGGAGACCAGCAATCCCAAGGGGTGGTAAATTCCATTTGCTTGGAGAATGCACCTCTTCATAATGTTCCCCCTCCTAACACACACACACACACACACACACACACACCCTGCACAGCTTTGCTAGGGCATTAACCATGTATTTGCTAGGTGATTATTAAAGTACTTATTGTTATTGTTGTTTGCAAAAACCCAAGAATAGACAGGCAGATTATTAGAATTGATGAAAGAGCTGGGCAAAAGAAAGAGGAAAGTATGCCATGCTATCTTCCTATCTTCCAATAGGACAATGAGTTCAAATCTTGGCTCTACCACATATGATTTTGAACAACTTATTTAACCTCTCTGCATTTCTCTGGACTTCAGTGCTCTCACCTATAAATAGTTAAAATAATAACATCTCCTTTGCAGAGTCATTGTGAAATTGAAGGAAATACACTCATAAAATGCATGGAATAGTACCTGGCACATGGTAAAAATTGTTTAGTGCTAGCTATTATGATATGGTTTTATGATATTCTAAAAAATTTTGAGATTAATATTCACAAATTGATTATATTCTACACACTGTAACAAATAATTAAAAGGCATAATTTTAAAAGATCACATTTATACCTTTTATAATACCATAAAATAAGGTGTCTAGGAACAGATCTAACAAATGATGCATATTACCTTTAAAAAGAAAATTATAAAACTTTATTGAATATAATTAAAGATGACTCAAATGCAGAGCTATTCCATGGAAAGCAAGATTCGGTATCTTGAATCTTTGTCTTCTCATAGTAATCTTTAATGCAAAGTAATTCAAAACAAAACATTGATTGGCATTTTTAATGTGTGTATATGGAACTTAGGGCTGGGATTTAGCTCAGTTGGTAGAGCGCTGCGCTGTAGTCTCTGAGAACCCGAGTTCAATTCCCAGCACCACAAAAATGGGAGAAGGACCTGGCAATCCACTCCCAAGGCAATCCCGAAATAGTCAGCCATTGAAAACCCTATGAGGGTCGCTATGAGTCAGATACCGACTCAACGGCACCTAACAACAACAACAACAACATATGGAACTTGATGAGCTGATTCTAAATGAAAATTGAAAAGCAATTAATGAGAAGTGTGAAGTCAGCACAGAAGTTAACAAATAAAACAATGTAACAGAGTCCAGAAAAGCTCTCCTGAATTTATAGAAACTTGATAGAGGACAAAGGTGCATTACAAATCAGTGGGAATAGTATGAATTATTTTTTAAAAAAAATACCGGGGCAATTGATCCGCCACTAGCAAAAACTCAAAATTAGGTCCCTACTTTACCTATACCCTGGACTAAAGACTTCAGATCAAAAAACAAAACAAAGATGAATGTTTTTCTCACAAACCTGGATGAGAGAATTGCCTACATGAGTGGAAAGTACAAGCCATAAAGGAAAAGACTGCTCAATGTGACTGTGTTAAAATTCATTCCTATTAAGGTTTTATTATTTTCTGGTTTACAAGGTAGGATAATGGTTCCAACTTTACACGGTCTCCTCACAACATAAAAACACCTGTGGTCTTTATGTGGTGGATTTGCAGTACCTGCCTTAAAGTGGGCAGAATATGCATCTGCACACAATTGAGTTTGAATTTGACTGTGTGACTTGCTTTGGCCAGTGGAATGTAGAGTGAGGTATAAGACACCCAACCAGAGATTTTTAGTGTGGTTATGTGGTTCACCAGGTCCCGTGTCATTTACCATGACAAAAGCGTGCTCTGCGTAGCTGCTGTTTTCAAATCTGAGCTACCTGGAGCAAACTTAAAACAGACCTGCAGTCTGAAGGACAGCCGCCCTGGCTGACCAACAGACCCATGAGGTAGAAAAATAAATTTTTGTTGCTATAACCACTGAGATTTTGAAGGCTGTTTTTTACAGAATATTATTCTAGCAGTAGCTGATTTGGTGCATTAACTTATTCAAAAGAGATTTCTTTTTGAGGGGGTTGAATAGTGGGGATTCACAGAATGAATAAGAGGGAGCTGAGAAACAGGCAGGAACCAGACAGGATTCAGGGACCACCAGCAAGTCTAAAAGCAGGCTAGTAAGGCCAGGGCACCACTCCTGGGGTGAACTAGAATTAGTACTTTCTATTTCTATGACCATCTGGTGGAGGTCCAAATACCAGGAAGAGAGTATGCCATTGTTTCTAGCTGTGGCCACCTCTACCCACTAACTGATATCATGGTTGCTGTCTCCCAGACTCTACCCAGTGGGACGAAAGTATGCCTTATAGGAAATAGACTTTTTTTTTTTTTTTTTTTTTTTGTCTGTATCGGGTTTGAGACCAAGGGACTCGCATACACTAGGCAAGTGCTCTGCCATGGAGCTGCACGTGCAGCCTCTGTGCTTTTTAAAAGAAAGGATTGATGTTGGGCTGCCAGAAACAACAGGTGTCAAGAGGCCTGCGGACCAAGCACCCTCCTGATTATGCTCTTTCTCCCAATGCCTGCAAGAGAACACCCACAGCTGTAGGCTTCCCTAGTGACTCAGCAGTTACAGTCCTCACAGTAAATTCATGCTTGCTGGTGAGAGACGTGTGTCCAACTCTGTTACCTACCAGAATTGTCATTGTGGGTCTCGGTGGGACCTAACCTTGCACTCCAAGTGACTTAACCAAGGCACTGCTTCCCCAAGAGGGTCACCTGCAGGGACCCTCCCTACCGGTCTCCCTTGACCCTCGTTCTCTATTGGTGGCACAGAGGGCAAAAGGAAGAGTCTAGACAGAGTGTGGACTGGGATTTAGCTCAGTTGGTAGAGTGCTGCGCTGCAGTCTCTGAGAACCCGAGTTCAATTCCCAGCACCGCAAAAATGGGAGACAGGCCTGGCAATCCACTCCCAAGGCAATCCCGAAACAGTCAGCCATTGAAAACCCTATGAGGGTCGCTATGAGTCGGACATGACTCGATGGCACCTAACAACAAGACAAAGTGTAAGGAATAGCATGAAGGGCAGAACAACAGGTAGGAAGGTTGGTGTTAGATTTTTGCCTTGGAAACTAAGATGGTTTTTCTCATATATCCAGATTGTCATAGTCGGAGGTCATTGATTTAATTGTATTTTTTAATTCTTTATTTATTTATTTATATTTTTTTGTGGTACTAGGAAACCGAACCCATCGCCTCAAGCGTATGGTGCAAGTGCTCTACCACTGAGCTGCCACCCCCAGCCCTTTTTAAAACAATTTTATCTTGAGCACAGGTAATCCCAGCAGCTCCGGAGGCGGAGACAGGAGGATCACAAGTCAGAGACCAGAGGCAGTCTGCATAATTTGGAGAGACCCTGTCTCAAAAAAGTAAAAAAAAAAAAATGGGCTGGGGGTGCAGCTCAGTGGTCCAGTACTTGCAAAGCAAGCAAGCGTGAAGCCCTGGGTTCAATCCCCACTACCACACACACACACACACACACACACACACACACACACACAAAGTTATCTTGACCCAGGCTCTCACTAAATTACACAGGCTGCCTCTAGCCTCAAACTCACAATCTTCCTGCCTCTGCCTCCCAAGTCAGCAGGATTACAGGAGTGCGCCATCCTGTTTAGCTAATTGGAGGTAATTTTGAGTTGAAGAATAAGCCAGACAGAGCTGTGTTTTAGGAAAATTTTACCTCTCTGGAATGTGTAGTTGGAGAATAGAAGGGAGGAACTGACCATGGGCTCTGTCTCTGTGCGGTGGCTGTTTCAAGTTAGAAGTGTAACCATGGGCAACTTCTCTGAAGTCAGTTTCCTAATCTGCTACTCCCTCAAATCCTCCCCTCCTGAGCCAAGGACGGCCTGATCTTGAAAGTCATCAGAGGCCAATCAGTATATCCAGAATTGAATGGTGTACCTCCATAAGGTATATAAGAGGGGGTGCATCCACATTAAGGTTCCCATTCTGTGAGTTAAGAATCCTTAGGACAGCCTTAGAGCTATTACAAGAGGCCCCAAGTCTATCTATGCCCCAACCATGGCTAAGGCTGGATAGATAACATACTTCATATGTCTTCACTGCCCTTCCCTAAATATATATAAAAGTTATTGGTTTTAATTCAGTATAAATTATTTCTTTTCAAGAGTTGATAGATTCATAATACAGGTTGAGTATCCCTTGTCCAAAATGCTTGAGATCAGAAGTACTTTACATTTCAGATTTTTTTCAGAGTTGGGAATATTGCATGTACTTAATGAGATATCTTAAGAATAGGATACAAATCCAAACATGAATTTTATTTATTTTATATACAGCTTATCTGCATAGTAGGGCTGGGGTTTAGCTCAGTTGGTAGAGTGCTGCTCCGTACTCTCTAAGGATCCAGGTTCAATCCCCAGCACCACAAAAATAGGAGAAGGATACGGCAATCCACTCCCAACACAATCCCTAAACAATAAGCCACTGAAAACCCTACGAGGATCACTATGAGTCGGACCCAACTAGAAGGCACCTAATAACAAGAACATCTGTATTGTAATTTTATACACTTTAGGTGAGTGCTCTACCACTGAGCTACATCCCCAGCTCTATTTTTAATAATTTGACATGAGGTCAGGTGTAGAATTTTCCACTTGTGGAATTATGTTGATGCTCAAAATGTTTCAGATTTTGGAGCATTTCAGAATTCAAATTTTCAGATTAGGGATGCCCAACCTGTAATAGTTTCTTGTTAGTATAGATTTTCCCAACCAACAAATAGTACAAATGAAATTACTGTCAAATGAGCATCTACAAAATGGAGAGAATATAGCACCTGCCGCACTGAATCATGGTGAAGGTTAAATGGCTAAATGCATGTAGGGCTTAGAACAGTGTTTAGAATACAGTACATGTGGAGCAAATACCAGCCACTTAAAAAAAAAAAAAAAAAAAAGATCCTCACCTTGAAGGTGGAGACTACTCATCTAGATTATCTCTAAAAGTTATCCTCTGTGTCTCTAAGTTGTAATGGTTTTATGAATTTTACGAAAAATCTTGTGAAGGGGAAATATATTCTTTGTGACTTGTTGATGTGGCAATGCTGTTGTCTCCAGTTCTGAAAATGCCTACGTGTATAAACTTCTCTTCTACTCTCGGGGAGAAAGCATCCTTGGAAGAGGGCTCATACCTTTTCAACTGACGCTGTGGTGGAGAGAGGCCGCAGAGGGAGACCTCTGGCCGCTATACAATGGTCATCTGTTCCCTCCAGTGATGAATGAACTGACTGCGGTTCTGGTTTAAAGGCCAACTGCAACTACTGAAATAACCACAAGGTGTCACTGTGACCCAAAACTTTCTCACGAGGTCCCAATAAAAACTTTGGTTCTTTTTCAAAGGCTTCTTTCTCATCGCTTCTCCCACTTGATGGTGTTTACAAACCAGCAGGGACTTTTTAAAGCACAGATTGTAATCACATAGGTCTGGGATGGAGCCTGAAATTCTTCATTTCTAACAAGCCCTCGGGTGATGCCAATGGTAAAACTGGGTACCAGGCAAAGCATGTGTTGTTATGTGCCCTTGAGTTGGGTCTGACTCATAGTAAGTCCTACGTTTTTTTGTTTTTTCCGGACTGGGTTGCCAGGTCTTTCTCTCATTTTGGCAGTGCTGGGGAATCAAACCCAGAGAGCGCAGAGCAGCACTCTACCAACTAAGCTAAACCCCAGCCCCAGGCAAAGCATAGTTTTTGGTAATGTTCTGGTGGTGGTGGTGTTTCCGACTTGAGACCGGAGCGAAAATTAAGCAGGCTCCCAAAAGGCCCCATTCTGTGCCTTTAAAAGGCAATGAACAGGAAGAAGAAAGAAAATGAGAAACAATAGACGAAATATAGGGCAGCTTTCTCTGAGCATCTCAAACCCAGAACTCTTTAGTCCCACCCTCTGAGCGTTTACTGAACAAAGCAGGTACCCTGGTGCAGGTGAGCTGTGGGGACCGACAGGATCAATCTTCCTGGTACATTCCTTCTTGGACACAGGGCTTATTCAGAAATTTATTAGAGAATTTACAAACGCCTAGTGGCCAGCTGCTTCAGTGAACGCTCTGTAGCTTCCCCCAAAAGCCAAGTTAGACTTTCCAACAGAGGCCATATAAACGGGTTGGAAAGAGTCAACCTTAGAATTGAGAAGTGAAATAACAGGAAGAGCCACTTTGCTGATAGCATTACTCTTGCATGCACAATCGACCTATTTTAATACATGAACTTCTGCTTTCCACAGTGAGGGCTGTGGGGAACAACCCATGAAGTGAAACTGCTTTTAACCCAGTAGGGTCATTTGACTTCTGCTGTCCCTTGCTTTAAGGCTGATATAGCCTACAAAAGGAGAAGGTGTGTGGTAGCTGTTTCCCACTGGGGTTCTTTTTCTCCTGATATTATCCACTTTCTTTCTTTCAATCTTTCCTTTTCTTTTGTCTTCTCTTCTCTTCTTTCTTTCTTTCTTTCTTTCTCTCTTTCTCCTCTTTATTTCTGTACTGAGAGGTTGAACCTAGGGCCTGCCACACATTAGGCAAGTGTTCCACCACTGACTTGCACCCCCAGCCCGTTTTTATGTTTTGAGACAGGGTCTCACTAAGCTGCTCAGGCTGCTTCTGGCCTCAAACCTGAGATTCTCCTGCCTCAGCCTTCAGGGTCACTGAGATTACAGGGATACGCCACAGCTTGGGGCTCTCTTGGCTCTTTTAATTTTTTTTTTTTTTTTTTTGGAGGGGGTATTTGGTTTGGCTTTTCCGTTTTCTTGATCTTTATGATTGTTGTTGTTGTTAGGTGCCGTCGAGTCGGTATCCGACTCATAGCGACCCTCATAGGGTTTTCAATGCTGAGTGCTTCGGGATTGCCTTGGGAGTGGATTGCCAGGCCCTTCTCCCATTTTTGCAGTGCTGGGAATTGAACTCAGGACCTCAGAGACTGCAGTGCAGCGCTCTACCCACTGAGCTAAATCCCAGCCCAATCTTTATGATAGGGAATGCTAAGCAGGAAGAAAGGGTATAAAGGGGCCTCTGGATCCATCTGCTTCCCAGCCAACTTTTGAGATATAAATATCAATGTGAGCTTCCTCTGAGACAAAGGCCTTGATCTGGTAGTTAATGCTTCCCTGACAGATAATATTCCTTCAAATAGTATGGTTGTGTTACCAGGAAGGCAGGTCCAGGAGCTGTTGGCTGGCAAGTTTGAAGCAGGAAATAGGCTGCAAAACCTCAAAAACCTCAGTCCTTGTATTTGGTGTATAAAAGAATTTATACCCAATACAGAAGTTATAGTAGAGAGTATAGATAATGTTTATTAAGGATAGTACACCTTTAAGGAATAATTGCAGGGAAAATTCGGCACTTGGAGAAGCTTAGATAGAGCTGCAAAGGAACTTGGAGAAATCTGTGTGCCCAGGGTGAATTGGCATAAGGATGTTTTTATTCCCCAAGGGAGATAGAGAAGCCAGAGAACAGGGATGTTAAGCATATTTCCTGTAGAAGGAAATATGCCTTGGATAGGCAAAGATGGAGGCCCAGGAGAAAACAGAGAGATGTGTGCATGGTTGCCAGAGAGAGAAGAGTGGAGCGCAAGGAGAGGAGGGGAAGAAAAAGAGAGTGTGGAACAAGAGTGGAAGAAGAAGAGTGGGCATGTGTTCCCTCTAGTTTCATTCAAACTAGGGAACGTTCAGTGTGACATCAGCCCTGGGTGCCCAGCCCTGGGCGCCTAGTGTGATGTGGGGCTTGGGTCTTTGTTTTGGAAATGGCTCAAGGGCTTGGATAGGGTGTGGGACCCATTTGAAAATGGCCTTCCAACATCCTCAGAGATGCATGTGGCTTCTTCATTATAGCGAATGGCAGGAGCCATGTTCTATCCCCCTTTCTCTGCATACTGCCTACTAATGCCTAAGCTAGCTACTTAACAGTTGCTAAGAGATGATACGCTTTCACAGAAAACTTGGTCTATAACCAGTTGCACCTTTACAAATGGCCTAATCTGTCATCAGAACTGTTTCCATACAAAGACCATAGGTGCCTCCATGTCCAGGCTACTAAGGAAGGGAGTTCTCGTTTGAGGCAGGACCCCATCCTGCAACAAATAGGAAACCTATTTCATAGCTTAAGAAGGCCAGCCTAAGCCAAAGGGTAAAATAAGTGTGACACACTTGAAGACAAGATCAAAGAGAAGGGAGGAGATCTGTTCCCTTAATGAGATGTTGTTGTTGTTGTTAGGTGCCCTCGATTCGGTATCCGACTCACAGCGACCCTCATAGGGTTTTCAATGACTGAGTGCTTCAGGATTGCCTTGGGAGTGGATTGCCAGGTCCTTCTCCCATTTTTGTGGTGCTGGGAATTGAACTCGGGACCTTAGAGACTGCAGCGCAGCGCTCTACCAACTGAGCTAAATCCCAGCCCCCTTAATGAGATAGGGGCTTAAAAACTCCAGATGGCCCTCCCTTGACTCAGAGTCTGCAGTGTCCCATGGCCCACAGCTCTCAGCAATGGCTACAGTTCTCAGCAGTGTCCAGAAATCCTCAATGTCCACAGTTTGCAGTGTTCACAGCTCTCAGCAATGTCTATAGTTTTCATCAATGTTCAGAGCAACTCGCAGGTATCTACAGCTGTCCATAGTGCTATACAGACGTTTGGAGATGCCCACAGCCTCATTACTGAATCTACATTTCCTGACCTCCAACTCAGCGGTGTAAATGCAGCTGTTCACTTCTGGACCTGCTGCTTTCTGATTTCCATCTCAGAATGTGTAACTCTTTCTCTCTCCCGTTATCCATCTCCCCTCTCCTCACACCAACCTAAATCCCCAGCCTGCTCTCCCCAAGCCCATCTGTCCTGACTGTCAGGGGCACTTTCATCTTTTCCCACTCTAAGTAAACCATCTACTCAGATCCCTTCTGGGTCTGCTTATAAATTCCTTTATAAACATGACCAAGGCCAAGGTTTGCTACCAATTTCCCAGATCCCCTGAATGCTGGGATTACAAGGTACTTGCCACCATGCTCTTCTTTGTAGCCACAGGCCTGTGAAGATTGGTAGCATTTGGGTTACACACCCAATGTTGAGAATTGTTCTTACATAACAAGCTGCCTCCATGTGAGAGTAGGGTCTAGAAGGAACAAGTTTTTCCAGGGTGTCTCTAATTATGAAAGAAACCAAAAGTTTCTTGGGAGGCAGGATAGCAGAGAGGCTATGAGAGCCTTCTCTGTAAGCAAATTGCCTTGGATTTCTGTACTAGCCATGAAACCTTAACTTTTTCATTGGCTACTTTATCATTATGCGAGAAGGGTGATAACATTTAACTTACAGGTCTCTGAGAGTTAATAAGTATAACTCATGACAGCCTTAGAACAGTGGCTGGTATGTATAAAATCTCAAGAAGGGTGAGTAATTTATATGGTTAAGGACAAGACCAAGACATTAACAGCAACAGGAACATTGACTCAACTTTTTTCAGAAATAAAACCACAAGGAGGCTGAGTGCTGATGAGCCTCTGGAAGAGTAGCGCTCATCTAGTGGGGGTTCTTTCTGGACCTTTCTCTGGCTGAATTTTTCTCAGGGCCCAAAATACTGCTGCTGAGAGAGACATTTAAAGTCCTTAGGTTCGGAAAGTTCCCAGACAAAGCTGGGCGCGGTGGCACACGCCTGTAATCCCAGCTGCTTGGGAGGTGGAGGCAGGAGGATCGCAAGTTCGAGACCAGAGGCAGTCTGTGTAACTTAGCGAGACCCTATCTCAAAAAGTAAAAAATTGGGCTGGGGATGCAGCTCAGTGGTCCAGCACTTGCAGAGCATGCAGGTGCAAGGCCCTGAGTTCAATCTCCAGTACTGAAAAAAAAAAAAAAAAAAAGAAAGAAAGAAAGAAAAGAAAAAGAAAGTTCCCAGACATGACTAAAGATCTAACTTCTTCATGGGGAGAACAAAAGTTAGTAACGTGCTTTAACCCATCATAACATCAAATAACAAATGGTCTCATTTCCTTTCAGTCTTTAATAAAAACCATAGGAGGAGCTATCAATACCCTTAATGTTGTGGCATTAGAATTTGTCCCTATCTAGTAGACTAATCAACTTCATCACCAAATCTTACCACATCACCTAGTAACACTTGAAATTTAAAAAACAAAAACAAAACAAAACAAAACAAAAAAAAAACTATCCTACTGCCACTGTCTCATTCTGAAACTGAAACAAGTCATTGTACAACCAAGAAAAAAGAACCAATATCTCCCTGGCTGCATAAGCCCAAATCGTCTCCTCTGAGGGCTGCTCCAACAGTGTGCAGGGACTCTTTGAAAGGAATTTTTGCAGTGTAGGGCCCTTGTCTATATAAATAATTTGATTTAACAATATGTCTTACATGCAGTAGCACATGCTTGTAATCCCAGTGTCTCAGAAGGCAGAGGCAGGAGGATTGCAGGTTTGAGGCCAGAGGTAGCCTGCATAACTTAGTGAGACCCTGTCTCAAGATAAACAATAAAAAAGGGGGTGGGGTTGCAGCTCAGTGATAGAGCACTGGCAAAGTATGGAGGAGGCCCTGGGGTCAGTCCCCCAATACTGCAAAAAAAAAAAGAAAAGTAAATAGATAAATAAATGAAATAAATAAACAAACGTCTTAAAATATATGGATCCCTGTGAGGTATGTTGTTGTTGTTGTTAGGGGCCGTTGAGTCAGTATCCGACTCATAGTGACCCTCATAGGTTTTCAATGGCTGACTGTCTCAGGATTGCCTTAGGAGTGGATTGCCAGGCCCTGCTCCCATTTTTGCGGTGCTGGGAATTGAACTCTGGACCTCAGAGACTGCAGCACAGCACTCTACCAACTGAGCTAAATCCCAGCCCCCTCTGAGGTATAGTGGTGTGTGAATGAAGATAGGTAGAGAATAGTTACTTATGTATTGTTTATTATCCTGTGGGTGAGTGTGAAGATTCTCTGTAGGCTCTGATCCCCATCTCTTCCTGTCCAAATCTGGGAGCCATCTCTTTGTGTGCTTTATTGTCCAGTGCCCCACTCCTAGTTAGTGTTATAGCTCCCCTAGGAGAAAATGGCAGCCATAATGTAATTAATCTAAAAGACCTGGCTTTTTAGAGCCTGCTTATGTTAAACAGTACGGATCTTGCCTCGCAATTCACCAATAGCGTGTCTGTAATTCTGGTGACATTATTATTCATGGTTCTGCATCATCCGTCTGCCCTGGTATCCAAGGTTGTCATTGTGCTTCATTGATGCAAGTCTTCCCCCAGAATATGCAGCAAAATGTGACCAGTATTTGTTTTCTGACGCTCTTCCCTTTACCATTCCTAGTGTTATAGTGTGAACATGGAAAAGCCTATTTTGCATCTATGGTTTCTCTTGGCCTCTTGAGATGGTGATGACTGCATTCCTACAAGGGCAGCTGTTCTGATGGTGACCAAACCCTTGACTTCCACTCCCCATCAACAGGAGGGAAGGTAGTCAAGGGGTCCCTGCACATAGAGAGAAAAAGAGTCCACTCCTACAAGAAGTGCTCTTCTCTCATCCAGCATAGTTTAAGACTAGGACACAGAGCACAATGTAACCCATCAAAGGAAGGCAAGAGAGGGCACTGATGGGCAGGCCAGCCGGTTGCTCTTTGAAGCCATCCTTAGAAGACTGTCCAACAGTGCACAGCTCAGAGCCTGCAGCAATGGCAGCTGTTGCCCTCGGCACTGGCTGCTAAGGGCCATGGTAGAACACACCTCCACTGCACCTGCCATCCTCAAGTGTTAAAGCCAGGCAGTAATGCCACCATTAAAACACAGGTGGAAATAGGCTCACATTGGTACCTCAAGCCCAAGGGTTGGAGGTGTGGACTTCCAGAATCCTCAAGTCATCCCAGGTTCTACATAAGAGTCACCCTGAAGACAATGTTACTGTTGTTGTTAGGTGCCAATGAGTCAGTGTCCAACTCATAGCGACCCTAGGTCCAACAGATGAAACACTATTGTCAGTGCTTCTCTGCTATTCATAGGGTTTTCAATGGCGGGTTGTTTTTTGGGAGGGGGTTGCCAGGTCCTTCTCCCAAGCCTACAGCACCTGGTGTTCCCAAGCAGTCTCCCATCCAAGTACAAACCAGGCCCCACCCTGCTTAGCTTCCAATTCTGACGGGATCAGATGACAGTGGTATAGCTGCAGGCAAATCAATCTTAGCAACATTCTAATTGTCAATGTCTGAGGACCTCACACTGTGCCAGCCAGCAAGCCCTTGCCAAGGCCATCCACCTTAAATGAGTGCCCAACAACCAGTCTTTGAGAAGACCCTATGAGTGTGAGTTCCAGTGCTCCTAAGGACATCATGTTGACCCCAGGTTTAAAAGCATCTCAAAGGGGAGAAAGGAAGACAGAGCTCCAGAAGGGTCTGGGTGTGGGCCAGGAGCCTCCTGCTTGGAGACAAGGTTAGTCCTGACAATACCAGGCCCTGGGAATTAGAAAAGTCAAGGAAGGCCTGCTAAGGTGAAGAGGGTTTGCTGACCCAGGACTGCCCCTTCTGTCTAGAAAAGCTGCCACAGCAACAAGAACAAGGACAGTGGTTGGCAGGACCGGGCAGGAGAGGAGCCATGTAACCCATTTGTGGTGATTTGAATAATATGTAGACCCTGAAATAGTTAAAGGTCAAGGCCCTGAGATCAGGCAGCTCTCAAGGAAGAAGGGAAGAGCCATGCAGAATGGAGGCTGGGCAAAGGGGCAGCAGGCCAATGATTGCATGTTCCAGAAAGTGTCAGCAAAAATACACTTAGTGAAGGAGAGGAATGTGCACTGATGAGCAAAGTCTGTGTCCCATAGTTACAATAGAGGTTGATGCTGGAGTGGGGCAGCCCCAGAGGCAGAAGCCCTGACAAACTTTATAAGAGCAGAGGGTCCACATAGAGTCCACAGGCAAACCACAGTATCTCCTTCAGAGATCCTTAGGAATGGCTCTGTGCCAGGCATTGTTCCAGGCTGAAATGGAGACAGCATCCAGGAGCAAAAGACACAAAAACTCTTCTCCAAAAGACTTTGTATCCTAGTAGGGGAAGACAGACAAAAAGCAGGATAAATGGAAAAATGATAGAGTAATTCAGAAGGTGGCCATTGCCATGAGAAATAAAAACCCAGGAGTGCAGCCGTTTTCTGTGAAGGTCATCCTGGAAGTCTTCGCTGGGAATGGGATGGGAGCAAAGAGTTGGGGGCAAAGGGAATGTTGAAATGTCTTAGGAAAATGTGAATGGGTTAAAGTCTACTCCATTGACTTTTCATTCAAATATTCAAACTAACTATTAGAATGGACATGTGTTGTTAGAGCAGTTACCCACAAGTCAGCTTGGTCCCCCCAGAGACCGATTCTGAAGACAAGCATTGCTCATTGTAAGAGGCAGGTGTGAGGCTGCTGTCTGGAGTTGTATTGGCCAGGAGACACTACCCAGCATCCCTAACCCTGACTCTGAATGACCTTATCTTTGGCTGTGCCTTTGACCTTGGATACCTGGAACACAATGTCCTCCAGCAGCTCCGTGACCCCTTGTCTGCGAAAAGGTGCAGCATCTTAAATTGATAGTCCTGTGTAGACCACATCTGAATCCCCTATCAGGAGTCAGTTATTATGCTTGCTCTCTATGGGGACTTCAATTGGCGCCTCATGGAGCTCTGTAGGAGGCAAAGGGGATCAAGGTCAGCAGCACATCATGGCTCACAGCAGAGATGGAAAACGGAGTTCAGGGACCATGGGAAATATCCCTAGCAGGGTATCTCAATGAAGTTTCCTCCAACATGTCTAGGGAAATCCAGGGTACCCACCATTCCCCAACATTTACAGGTAGAACACATTCTGGCTTATGGACCAAAGGAGGCAGATCTGAACAGCAGACTCCATTGGAAGTGACTAATAGGACAAGAGTGATGTTTTAGCAATGTGAATCAGACAGCAAATACAGGATGCTTTGGCAATGGGGAGCTCTCTGCAGACAGAGAGTCCAGACTGCAAACTGACTTTGGGGAATAAAGACAGAATATGCAAGGGACCCAATCCAGGGCCCTGATCTTAGCAATGAAAGACTGGAGATAATAAAAATTCAAATGCAAAAGGTAAAGGCCATTTGGCCATGGATTGGAAGGAAAAGAATTAGTCTAGGAGTTAAAAGGCTAATATTGGACCTTGGACTTTGGTGAGTCATTTAAAATTTTAAATCCCCAAATTTCCTCATTTGAAATTGAGTAATAGCTGAGAATCTAAATTCTCACTCAGTTTAAATATCCCTAGTCTATGCTTTTCTTGGGTGGTTCATCATGGTAGATAGCGGAACCTTGGGAAGCATTTGCTGTAAGCTCGACTTAAGACTCTTCCTCCCTCCACATCTGCTCGGGATTCAAAGATGAGAATACTATTTCAGTGTGGTCTTCTTTGCCACATTTATTGAGAGAATACAGTCTATACTCAACAACTTGAATTTTGACATCAAGGAGAGTTCATTGTTTGTCTGCAGAGATGCTCAGTGGTTGTGAAGGCCCTGGAATATTCCATAGACCAACTTTAGCCACATCAACATAGAGTTCAGTCTCCTCTGAAAAAAAGTATGGAAGAAGCTCCAGTTTGACAAACGGCAAGAAAATGGAAAGGACCTTTCAAGTTCACAAGCTCTGGAGCATTTTCCCACTAGGATCAGAGTTGTTCCACTGGCTTCCTGTATAACATGCAATCTGGATGCTTATTTTCCCATCAACTGCACAATTCAGCAGAGTGAGTCATTGCCAAAACCTGAAATTCCTTGGGAAAAAGCATATCATCATATTCATCTGAGGCCAGGGGTTACTTGCATCTCAAGCCCCCAAAGTAAATAACATTTGACTCAACGTAAAATTCATTTTCTCTGATTGTAAGCCACAACAGTCAAAAACAAACATATCATGTACTTTTGGATGGTATGTAAGTTTCTAAGAAAGGCATGCATAATGATCTGATTGGTAAGAATTAAGGTTTGTCCAGCTGCTGAGACAAGAAGTTGTTGAGAGCTAAGCCTAACATGTTATTTTTTCAAGTTGTAATAAAACACATCTATTTTCCCAAATGTTGTTGTTAGGTGCCATTGAGTTGGTATCCGACTCATAGTAACCCTCATAGGGTTTTCAATGGCTGACTGTTTCAGGATTGCCATGGGAGTGGATTGCCAGGCCCTTCTCCCATTTTTGCGGTGCTGGGAATTGAACTCGGGACCTTAGAGACTGCAGCGCAGTGCTCTACCAACTGAGCTAAATCCCAGCCCTAAACACATCTATTTTTAAAACTGTATTTCTAAACTGAGGACTCTACTGTGAAATAATTAAATCGTGGTGAGTTTAGGGCCAAAGTAACCTTTTTTGCATGTTCTAAATCATCTTTAAAGGAAAATGACTCCTATTGAGTAATTTGCTAAAGATTTACAGACTATCACATAGAATCTGTCCCACATCTAGAGAAGCCAAGAACCACACTGCTGTCAGTGTGCAGCCCAGGAAAGGCAGATTCTCCCTACCCTCTCCCGTGACCCCTCTGTGATTTTCTTGGTTTCCCCTTCTGCCAAATAGACCATGGGCTCCCCAAGGAGGGGACAGATAGACACTCGGCCTTAAGACTACAAAATGCAGAACTTCAGCTCCTCAGCTCTAGCTTTGGCCAAATGTTAGCACATCCTGGCTTTTGGATCAACACCCAAACCTCTCCCTAGAATCTCAGGTTGGCTGTCCTGAGTACAGTTTTTAAAATAACTAGTAGCCTGAGGAATTCATGACAGCACAAACTATAAGGAAATAAAGAAGATTCAGAATCCAGTTTCAACCTGCTTTGGAGATTAGTTTTATTAGCTTGGATAAGATGAAAAACAGATGTCTTTGTAGGGCAAGAGCAACCAAATATTAGCAATGTCACATGACCCACATTATAGTCAGGAATCCTTTGGTTCTGGATTCTCTGTCTTCTCACCTGAGTTTAGCCTATTCCCTCTCTTCTTCCTCACCTTCTCAGAATTTGCCTTCAAATTCCACCACCTATCCTGAAGCCAGTTGAGTCCCACTAAGATCCCCTGGCCAACCCAACACCATCCCATAAGCATTCACTGAGCACTTTTTCTGAGCCAGGGACTGCACAAACTGCTGCTGAGACAAGGGCAGTTGTTAAGGCTGTTCTGGCCTTTGGGAGTTCATGGTCTATGGAGAAAGGGAAAGTTTACAATGTATATAAGCAGTTCGGTGACAGAAATAGTCCCAAAGCGTTAAAGAGAATGGACTAGCATCATGCTTGGAGGGAGGAGTAAGGAAGATTTTAAAGAAGAGTTGACACCTGTAATGTGCCTTAAAAGAAATATAAGATTTCCCACACAAGCCAAGGTGGGAAGGGCGTTGCAGGCAGGCACGATGCCAAACGCAGGGGCTAAGAGCCTGAAAGAAAGCTGAATGTTCTAGGAAAGAGCCAATGACTCAGTGGGGCTCAATGATAGGATGCAAGGAGGTAAGAAGAGATTAGTGTCACACCTTAAAAGTCCAGGACATTTTTCTTTTTCTTTTTCATGTGAGTAAACTAAAAAAAACTTTCCAACCATAAAGGTGACATGATTTCTTGATTGTTTGTTTATGGTATGGGAGATGGAACGCAGGGCCTCAGGAATGCTAGGCAAGCACTCTATCCCTGAGCAACAGTACCAGCCGATGGCATTTGTTTTTGAAATATAGTTTTGCAAAATTAATGAGTGCTTATTTTCTTTCTGTGATCTGTGAGAATATAAGGGAAGAGGCAAGCAAAACGAGTAGGATGTGTATGGTTTAAGCAAACTATTTTTATTGTTTTTTTGTTTACTTGCAGAAGAAATACAGATTCATTCTAAGCAATTCAAGCATTATAGAAGTATACAACATAGAAATCAAATGCTGCTGGTAATACAGCCAAACCCAAACCACTATTCCTATGCCAGTAAATGGATATAGATCCTTTTACATTTTTAATTCAATGTATAAACTAACATATTGATATAATTTTCTCCATATCAGTAAATATAGAACTGCCTCATTCTTTCTAATGGCTGTGCAATATTCTTTTGCATGCATGTACTGTAATGTATTGAATCAATCCTTATTTTGTCAACATTTGGAATTTTTTCAATTTTTAATGATTATAAACAATGCCGGGATAAACATTTTTTTTAACAATAAACCTTTGTAAACTTGTGCAGGAGTTTCTGAGGATACAGTCTTAGAAATGCTTTCAGGAATTGACACAGGGAAAAATCATTTTATATTTTAATAGATACTGCCAAATTACCATCCTAAAAGTTGTATCCATTTATATCCCAACAATGAATGCGGTGCCCAATTTCCCTGGGAATGGGGTGAGGTTTTATGAGCAGTCTGTTCTTATCAAAGAGATTGTAGAACCTCGAGATTCTTCATTCACGTTTGTGAATATCTGTAGTTCATGCACTTCTCTGGCATCTGATATATTAACATTAATAGCAGTTCGAAGATTCATCCAAAAAAGCCCACATTTATGCCTATCCTTGGGCCATTCCAAGGAGGTTTTCTTTTCCATGAGTGCTTTCAGCTTATGAAATCTGGTAGGAATGCAGTAGAAGGCAATGGGTTCCAGTAAGATGAGAATGATATGATCAGAATTGTCATAGAAGAGATTGTGGTGGGCAAAGCAGAGTTCATAATGGCACCATTCATTCTGGACAAAGTTGAGAGATAAAACAAAGATGGACTTATAGCTTTTCTCAATGCAGCTTATGATATTTTCAGTAATACTCTTGCCTGGGTCAAAGTTTCTCTCACAAAGACAAATCAAGATAGAACCGTCTTCTTTCTCTAGATTAGGGACCAATTCATTCTTCACCCAGAGAGAATCATGTTCACTGTATGCAATGAATGCATGGAATTGAACCATTCTCTTAAGCTGTCCTTGGGTCATCTTCCTAACCCTGTGCCATGTCTGTGCCCATTCACCTAGCATCCTGACATACCAGGGCAGATCAAAGCAGAAGCAACAGAAGGCCACAGCCATCCCCAGAACCAGCATGATGATTGTGATGATGACAATCAACAAAGCCGTGTTGCAAGATAATTCAGGAAGATAAACATCTTTTAACCGAGTGCCCTTTACGCTCGAAGGGTATTCACAGATGTATGAATCTGACCATCCAACCATCATGCCCTCTGAATATTTTTCAAGCTGAATGAATTCTCTTAAATCACAAGTACACCGGAATGGATTTCTCCCTGCATTTAGAGTCTTAACTTCCTGGCAGCTCTGAAAAAAATCCAGAGATGGGCTGAGAATTAAGTTCATCTGAATGTTCAGAACTGAGAGTCTTGTGAAATGACTGCACCCAGGGAGATCGGTCAGAAAATTAAATGCAATGCTTAGCTCTCGTAAAGACGTCAGATGAATGATCTCTTTAGGGATGGCTTGAATTTTGTTATTATTCAAATCAAGTATTTGAATACTTCCAGGCAAGCATCTGAAAACAGAACCAGCAAATTCATTGGATGATAAGTTCATGATTGTCAAGGTTTCTGGCCACCAGCAATTTTCATCACTTTTATGTTGTAATAGATTTTGGCTCAGATCCAAGTGCGCCAAGGGGGTGTTGTTAGCAAAATAACTCACTAAGGAAAGTGTCTCTAGTTTATTGCCCTTCAAAATGAGAGTTTTCAAATAAGGCAGTTGGATAGGTTTTTTAAACAGGTCATCTGTTAATATATTGTTGGCAAAATTTAGATAACGGAAACGTTTAGGATAATTAGGGAAAAGCATGTGTGGCATTTGTGCATCTGATATTGTCAGGTTTGCTATATCCATTTTGGTAAAAAGCAAATAAATTTGATCCTGTGGGATATAAAAAACTCTGAAATGTATATGCTCCAATTTTATAGTTTTCATTACAGTATTTGAGTAGTCAAATGAATTGTGATCAAGATAAACCTTACCTCCAAAAGTCATATGTTGGATCTGGAAGTATTCCACTGATGTATGCCAAACAAATTGAAAGATAAGGAGAAGGTCATCCCAGAGTAAATCAACTTTATTAAATAACAGAGTAGATGCCTTGGCATTCTCTAAAATGAGATTTTGTGGAGTTTTATAGCTTACAAACTGGCTTTTGCCATCTATATTTGTCATTTCTAATATTTTTGAAGTCTTGATTCCATCACGCAAAAGAACCCAGAAATTTGTGTTCATGGGTAAAACGATGTGAAGTTTTGTTGTGTTTAAGGGGATCAGGCTGCCTTCTTCATAATGAGAAAGAGTTCTCAATCCTAAGAAGACTGTTTTGAGATGCAAATGAGCAATTTTCTGGATATCTGATTTTTGTATTTTTGCCCCACTCAAACCCAGGGTTTCCAGATGTGACATGTTGCCAATCTCTTCACAGGTAGGAACTGTGTCAAAGTCATTAAAAGAAATATCTAAATGTCTGAGACCTGCCAGTGAAGACCAAATTACAATCTTCAGTCTATTGTAAGACAAATCTAAATACCTTAACTCCTTGTTCAATTCAAAGATCTTGGTGTCCAGCTGTTGGATTCTGTTATGGCATAGAATCAAAACTTGAAGTTTGGAGAAAGAATGAAAATCTGAACTCTGGAGTTGAAAAAGGAGGTTATAGGATAAATCCAGTGTGGTCGTGGCTGGGGTCAAGCCTGGGGGAACCTTTCTTAGAGACATATTGGAGCAGTTGGTAGTCAATTCCCATTCTTCTGGCTGCTTTAGAGCCGAGCTGTCTACTAACACAACAATATTACAAAATATATAAATGCTTCTTATAAGTCTCACTGTACTTCCAAGGATTTTATCACTCATTTCCTCAGATGAATGATGAAGGTGAGTGCAAGCCCCTAGAAAACAGCACATAATATTAGGTATTTATGCGTTGGTGAAGCCTTATAGGATTTAAACTTTTCTAATGTAAACATCTGGCTATATTCAGCAAAAAGTATACTGAGTTTTTGCTTTGATCTCAGAGCTTTGGCGGATGGACCTCCAAGCCAGTTACTGTGTATACCATGTCCCCAACACTGAAGAAGTTGGGATTCTCAGAGAGAGTACCATAGTTAAGACACGTGCCTCTCTACCACTCAGTTTAGTGGCTGCCTTGTTGCATCAGATTCCATAGCATCCCTTTTTGATAGTCTGAAGGTTTTAAGAAGACTGAAAGTAATTTTTTATTACCAAATAATGTAGGCCTTTGAATTACTATCATGGAAATTCTCCTCAACTTTTTCTATTTGTGGATATAGAGAGTCTAGGAACTGACATCTGATTTGCAACACTTTTTCATACGGAAAGTTTAAGACATAGACACAGACTGCTTCCTGTCCTGTCCTTGTGCTTCCCTATGTCTTCAGGTTGGGGGCAAAAGGAATCTGGATCACTGCCAAACAACAGAAATAACAATAAAAAAGAGTTTCCCTTTTTGGGGAGTTTCCCTTTTTGTGCCAAAATATATATTAACTGCCCTCATTCTCTATACACTATTATTTATTTAGCAAATACTCTGTGAGGGAAGTACTGTTACCCCCAATTTATAGATGAGGAAACTCATAGCTGGAGAATTTTGAGAATTTTGAGAAGAGTCTGACTTCAGGTTACTTGACACAAAACAGGTGGTTATAGAACTAACATTTTCACAATATTCATTGCTCAACACACATATTAAGGACCTATTCTGCCAGAAACTTCTTTAGGCATTGGGGAAATAGCTGTGCACAGAACAGAGGGATTTCTGTTCCTACAAGGCTTACATTCTAGGAAGTGAGTAAAAAAAAAAAGACTGTAAACAAAATAGTGTAGCACATTGGCTACTGACAAGGGCTCAGAGAGAAAATAATTAAGAGTGAGCATGTATGCAGACACCGTAGGGTGACGAAATTAGCAGGATTAAAATGTGAAGCCATCTAGAATACTACCTCCCTCTCTTCTGGATCTCTCTTTCTGTAGAAATTTCCCAAGTTTGTTCGCTTTTATTTTTGTTTGCATTTGTTTTTGTTTTTCCCTGAAATGAAGAAAGTCTACAAAACATGTGGCTATCTCTCAAAATAACATACACATAAAAATGTTTTGCTTGTCTCAGCTCAGACTGTTATAACAAATCCCTATAGACTGGGTGGGTGGCTCAAGCAACAAATGCTTATTTCTCACAGTTCTGGGTGTTGAGAACTACAAGTTGAAAAAGCTGGGTGGTTGAGTTCCTAGTGAGGGCGCTCTTCCTGGTTTGCAGACAGCCACTTTTTGGTTGTACCCTCCCCTGGGAGAGAGAGAGAGAGAGACATACACACACACACACACACGCACGCACGCACGCACACACACACACACACACACACACAGAAAGCATGTAAGAGAGAGAAAGAACATTATTCCTGAATTTTCCATGAGGCTGTGAATGCCAATGAAGGATACATAGCATCTTATATGGATAATTCCTCCATTTTACAAAAACCCTATTAATTATCTTTGTTGATAATATAATTCTGATATTCTATAAACTCTTGTTTCTGGTAAATGTTCTCAAATATCTTGGGGAAAAATAAATTCTAATGAGGGCTTCACCATTAGATGATTTCTTAAAACACCAAATTTTAAAAATATGGTTTCCAAAGATTTAAGACATCTTCAGTCATATTTTTCTTTCCTCCCATTTTAGTGAATCCCTAGAGGGTAGTATATAGTAAAATATTATACTGTGTTGATATGGACATATAGTATAATTATTAGAAACAAGTGAAGATTCTGTTTAATTAACTTAGTCCCTGACAGATTTTCAAGTTGTACAGATTTAAGAGTAAGTTTACTATATCTCCTTTGAAATATTTCCAATAGAAAGTCAGTTTATAACTGTTGCCTACAGGAATATTTACTGCTCAGATAATTGTGTCAATAGCATCTTGTGTTCAACTATGAAGTTTACACTTCTTTCCATTTCCTTAAAACTACACATTAAATTTCAGAAGATCTAAAATTTTGTGCCACTAGACATAAAAATATAATTTTCCATACATTCACCCTCTCTTATGAATGACCACTTGATAAACAAATGATTGCTCATTTGTTTATGGACTCTCTCTTCCATCCCTCATCCCCATGAGGGTTGTCTACTTTGTTCACTTCTATATCCCCTGCACAAGCTCAGTAAACACTTTTTTTTGGTAATCTCCCTTTATTAGTAAATGATGATGGAGTACAGAGTAATACAGCATTGGCTTTTTCCATGATGCATCCTTTACATCACTTCTGGCAACACTTTCATCAACCCACAATGTTTATGAAGCCTTAAAGCTAATAGGTAGTAAAACTCAAATGCATATTTGGATTACATTCCCCTATTTTTCCAATGTACTCATAAAGTTGCGCTGTTTACATTCAAATCATCCTCTCCCCCTTCATCCCTCCACATTGACCCTCCTCCTCATCTAACCTTCTGCAATCTTTGCTTTCTCTGCTAGTTCCCTCCCTCCTTCTTTCTACTCTTTATATTGTCCCTTTTTCACTAAGTTTAATTGTGCATTTTTATATATCAATTTATGTATAGGAATTTTTTCATCCTTTAAATATGATTCAGCTCCCACATATGAGTGAGAACATGTGGTATTTTTCTTTTTGAGCTTGTGTTTGTTTGCATAAGATGATGTTCTCCAGTCCCATCCATTTTGCTACAAATGACATTATTTCATTCACTTTATTGCTAAGTAGTATTCCATTGTGTATGTGCCAGAGGCAGCCTATGCAGCTTAACAAGACCCCATCTCATGATAAAAAATAAAAAAGAGGATGAGAATGCAGCTCAGTTGTAGAGCTTTACTTACCAGGCCCTAAGTTCAAGCCCAGAAAAATGCCAAAAAGAAGAAGGAGGAGGAAGAGCAGGAGGAGGAGATTTTAATGAGATATTTTTAAAAATCAAAGTTAATGCTGAAACACAGTGAACAACTACCAACAATTTTCATAAAGACAGAAATGGTATTTCTGAGTTTTCTCCCTTCAGGCTCCATTGTGGCTTGGCAGGATCCTGGCAGTTATAACCATTAGATTAATGAAGGCAATTTCAATGTCACCATCTCCCAGAGCACTTTACTTACATTAAGAGTCTAGGTCTGACAACCAGCTACCTTGGGAAATGCAGCAGAATCTAGCCCCCTTTCTTTATCTGGGCTCCCCTGGATTCAGATGTCAGAGCATCCATCTCTTACTACTTCCTCAGACCAGTACCACAATCTTATGTGGAGCTATAATGAGAGAGGAAATAACTCCTTCAAACGTCCATAATTTAAGAAAACAAAAATGTCCTCTCAGGCAATGCATGTGTCCTATGGCATTTCATTAAAATGTACTCAAAAGTAGGACATATGCATAATTGCTATGATGATGATGATGATGATGATGATGGTTGTTGTTATTGTGTTGTTGTTTTTAGGTGCTGTCGAGTCGGTATCTGACTCATAGCGACCCTCATAGGGTTTTCAATAGCTGACTGTTTCGGGATTGCCTTGGGAGTGGATTGCCAGGCCCATCTCCCATTTTTTTGTGGTGCTGGGAATTGAACTCAGGACCTCAGAGACTGCAGTACAGTGCTCTACCAACTGAGCTAAATCCCAGCTCTATTATTATGGTACTGGGAATTAAACCCAGGGCCTCAGGCTTGCTAAGCACATACTCTACCACTGAGCTACAACCTCAAATTCAGTAAAAAACTCTTGATGAAAGATGCATTCAATAAATATTATATATTATTATATTCCTATTAACTATTGGACTGGGGTTTGGCTCAGTTAGTAGAGTGCTGCTCCACACTCTCTGAGACCCTGGGTTCGATCCTCAGCACCACAAAAATGGGAGAAGGATGTGGCAATCCACTCCCAAAGCAATCCTGAGAACAATCAGCCATTGAAAACTCTATGAATGTCGCTGTGAGTCAGACCTGACTCAATGTATTTTAACAACAACTTTACTACTATGTTGAAAAACAGAGAATGAATTTCCTTCAAAGCTTATGATTTAAAAGTTCAAATCCCTTTTGAATGGTGGTAAAACTCAAAGGAATTTCAAATCCTGAAGGGCAGTAGCTTAGGCTGTGATGATGAAGGATGGTTCTGTCTTCCTGGCCAGCTGCCACAGTGGCCTCTTCCTCCCTTCTAACCTCAGTGCTTCTCCTGGAAGAAGTATGCAATTGTGATGGGGCACTCCTAGGTGCCACAAAGTTTGAGAGACTTTGCCTATATGTACATACATTCTTAAGAGTGTTGCAAGTTCAAGAGAATTGAACTAAAACTCAAAATGCAGACATCCCTAATTCGTACCTCAGCATAGGCCGTCTGTGAGAAAGCTGCTCTAAGACTCAAATGCCTAGATGTTGTGAACCAAACTGCAGCAGCCACACAGCCAACTCTGCAGGGGCCATCTTTGGCCACTGTGGACCTCTGAATGAACACTGAGCAAGAACTGCATTGCTCAAGATCCATCCAATTTGTTCCACTTTTAGACATGCAACACAAGTGCAGAACTGTTGAGCCAGGCAAAGGAGCAACATGATTTACGTAGCCAGAGATCTCATCTCATAGATGTTGTTAACATGTATTATAGGAAAATAAAAGCTAGAGGAAACTCACCACAATTCCTGGGACCACTGACTCTGGATAGAAGGGCTGACCTGGCCTAATCCACAGTGAAAGAAAACCCAAACCCTCAAACACCTGCAAGATAATTCCTCAGATCAATGACCCTATAGTCGCTAATCATTAATCTTTCAACAAAGTAAAAAGTACTAAACATTCTGAATAAGTCTTTCCTTCCACCTATATTAACTCAAATTGCTTCCTCCTTAGAAAAGACCTGTGCAACCCTTATTTCTTTATGAGTGTTACAACAAATAGAGTTAACAATTCTTACCTCCAGGCTTACACTATCTCAGCAGAGCTGCAAGGGTGTGGATGATTCATTGACAAGGTCAGAGATGGCTGCAGGATCAGCTTGAATCAAGATTTTCTATAAAGTTTAAATCCCTTTCTCCCTCTACTGCATGCTAGTGGCATTACATGTTACATCAATTCATTGTTGTCTAGCAGTTGTTTTGTTGTTATGAGAGGTTTTTGTTTTATTTTGTTTTCTGTTTTTGTTGTGTTTTGTTTGTGGTTCTGGGGATCAAACCCAGGGTCCTGTACATGCTAGGCAAGCACTCTACTACTGAGCTACTTCCTCTTTTTATTATGGTAAAATACATATAACATAAAACTCACCTTTTCCAATTCAGTGTCATTAAGTATACTTACATGGTTAACAGGGGCTGGGATTTAGCTCAGTGGGTAGAGCGCTGCGCTGCAGTCTCTGAGGTCCCGAGTTCAATTCCCAGCACTGCAAGAATGGGAGAAGGGCCTGGCAATCCACTCCCAAGGCAATCCCGAAACAGTCAGCCATTGAAAACCCTATGAGGGTCGCTATGAGTCGGATACCGACTCGATGGCACCTAACAACAACAACAACCCATGGTTAACAACCATCATTTCCACTTTCATCTCCAGAACCTTTTTATCATTCCAAACTGAAACTCCATGCCCATCAAACAATAGCTCTCCATTCCCCCCTCCTCTCAGGCCCTGGTATCTACGATTCTATTTTCTGTCTCTGTGCGTGTGACTAGGTCGGTACCTCATGTAAGTGGAATCATATAATATTTGTTCTTTTGTGAATGGCTTATTTCATTTAGTATGTTTCCAAGGTTCTTCCTCTTAACGACTGAATGCTATTCCAGTAAATGTATATATCACATCTTACTCATCTGTTCTTCCATCAATAGACATTTAGGTTGTTCTCATATTTTGGCTCTTGTGAGTAATGCTGCTATGCATATAATATACAAATATCTGTTCAAGTCCATGCTTTCAATTATTTTAGGCATGTATCTCAAAATAGAATTCCTAGATCATATGGTAATTCTGTTTAATTTCTCACAGAACTACCATGCTAGTTTTCCACAGCATTGTAGAGCACTGTGACGGTGCCTTACTTCATGGTTCAAGTCAGTTTTCCTGCTCATCAAATTGGGTGGGGTGGCTAAGCAATGATGAGAAGAAACAGGAACAATGGCTCTGTGATTTCAGCAATCTGGCTGCAACAGTGTGGAATGGGGATAACAAGAGGCCTTGTCTTGAAGTGAAATGGTAAAACAAGTGTATTAGTCAATTTTCTGCCTCTGTGGCAAAATACCTGAGAAAATCATCCTAAAGGAGAAAAGATTTATTTGGGTTCATGGTTTCAAAGGTTTCAGTCCACACTTACTTGACTGTGGGGAGCACACCTCCTGGTCCGGCCTGGAGGTTCAGACGGGCGGCGGCGGCGCTGTGCACACAGATACTAAACACAGTTCACTCAGGACCCTCAGGTGAGAGGCGCAGACTCCTGCGGCCCTCAGGACCCTGGAGGAGACGGGATAAAGGAAAAGCCTCAGGTGCTTTTGCCTTCCAGGGGCAAACACCTGTGTTGGTCGTCTCAGTGGTCATGAGGAGACAGCTATTGCTTCGTCAGTGATCAGACGGAGAGCAGATTCTTTTCCTTGATGATTGCAGCGGGAGAGTGTTCTTTCCTCACCAAAGGTCCGGGGGAGAGCAGCAGGAGAGGTGTTTCCTCATGGGTGGTCCGGGCAGGAATGGGCGAGAAGATAGAAAAAGGGTCGAGCTGCCGCAGCGCAGCTCCTTATATAGTTCGCCCACGGAATGGCCTGAGCCAATCAGCTTTCAGTCCAATTGTCCAATCAGGAAGCGTTTTGTACAAATGTGCAACGAAGTTACTTTCATTTTCCCTAGATTTCTAATTTACAAACCAGATATTCAAAAGCCGTTTTCCCATTTTGGGAGTTTTTGCCAATTTCCTCCCAATTTTCCCTACACTTGACCCTGTTTCTTTTGGCCTGGGACAAGGGAGAACATCATGGCAGGGAGCATGTCCTGGAGTAAAGCTGCTCACTTCATGGTGGCCAGGAAGCAGAGAGAGAGAGCAAAAGGAAGGATCTAGGGTCAAAACATACCCTTCAAGGGCATGTCCCTAGGGGCCTACTTCTTCTGTCTAAGCCCCACCTCCTAAAGTTTCCACCACTTCCCAACAGACCACATAAAGCTATAAACCCATCAGTGGATTAATCCATTATTGAGGTCAGAGGCCTCATGATCCAGTCATTTTCCAAAGACCCCAACTCTCAACACTGCTGGATTAGGAACCAAGCCTTCAACACATGAGCTTTTGAGGGACATTTCAGACCCAAAACATGACAACAATCATGCTTTTTAAATGTAGGTTGGTGAGTACAGTTTTTTTTATTTAAATAACATTTTTGGAACTTACTTAAACTTGACTTAAGAGCTAAGTGATGCTGCTGGAGATGACCAATGAAGATTAAATTTTCCAAATGGATTTGTCCACAAGAGGAATAGTTCATTTAAAAATGAATGATTAATAGGTTTATATCTAGTATAAAATTGGGGAGGGGGTAGGCTCTTAAAAGAACTTGTTGCAATAATAATGGTTTTTTTAATTAAAAAGGTAGTACATGCATTTCCACATTTTTGTGGGGGAAAATACACAATATTTAACTATATAAACACCCACCAAACAAAACCAGTCTTTTCTACTTTCTACCTAAATATGTACAAATATGTTCACATTACATGTACACATGAAAACAGATGCTAAGTGCACACCCATCACAAATGTTGGGAAGGGAGTTCCCAGCTTGTTGAATGAACTAAGCTCTAACTTTTTTTCATTGTTTCAGAAATTCTCAAGCATCCATGATCAGCACACTCACATTATATATTTCCCTCTCAAGGAAAAATAGACACTTAGAATTTTTGTTATCCAACGGCATATTTCTCCTTTGCCCAGAGATCAACATGTTTAAACACTGTATACTACCAGTAAATGGAGAAGCTTGGTTCCCAAGAGTTGACACACTACACTCTCTGTCTTCACCTGGGATTTGTGAAATCTTTCAATTGTTAATAATTGTTCACAATTAACAAGAAGAATAGTATGCTTATGGCCATATGTTCTGATAACTTTTGGGTGCAATATTTTCATTTCTTTAAGATCTTTCTCTCTCTCTCTCCCTCTCCCTCTCTCTCTCTCCCTCTCTCTCTCTCTCTCTCTCTCTGTCTCTCCCTCCCTCCCTCCCCCCTTTCTCTTTCTCTTTCCCTCTCTTTCTCTCCTCTTTTACATACATACACACACACACACACACACACACACACACACACACACACACCTGGCATATTTCTGTCTTCATATAGGCAGTGTGATAAAAAAATATGGTGAAGGTAGCCAGGCGCAGTGGCGCACACCTGTAATCCCAGCAGCTTGGGAGGCAGAGGCAGGAGGATCGCAAGTTCAAGACCAGATGCAGTCTGCATAATTTAGCGAGACCCTGTCTCAAAAAGTAAATAAATGGGCTGGAAGTGGCAGCTCAGTGGTCCAGCACTTGCAGAGCATGCAAGCACGAGGCACTGGGTTCAACCCCCAGTACCACCAAAAAAAAAAAAAAAAAAGATATGGTGAAGGTTTAAATTTTAAAATTTTATTACAGTAAAAGACACATTGCCATTAATCTCCCTCAAGATACTTGCCATGGTTTGGAACACACTTATCCCATCATCCTTGCCACTTTCTGAAGCAGTTCTGGAAGTCCTCTTTCATGAGTATCTTTCATTTCATCTCCATCATGACAATGCTCTCTGTCACCCATCGCTTTTAGTGTGGCAACTTCTGTCAAATAAGAACATTACAGTGTGTTCTCATCCACCTTATTCACCAGATCTGCTTCCCAGATCTGATTCACCATACGGCTGCCTAGACTTCCCCAAAGTCAAAATGACCATGAAAGGTGAGTGTGTTGAATCAATTCAGGACATCCAGGCAACCATGACAGTGAAACTAAAGACATTCACAAAAGAGGACTTCCAGAACTGCTTCAGAAAGTGGCAAGAATAGGGTAAGTGTGCTCAAGGCCAGGAGGGTATCTTGAGGGGGGTTAATTACTGTAATAATTTCTTTTAATTTAAACATTCACCATATCTTTTGATAAGACCTTGTGCAAGATGCAATGAACAGAGGTTTCTCTCAAAGGCACCAGAGGGTAAGGAAGCTCAGCAGCAGCATAGCCAGGCCTCAGAGAGCCCTGGAATAATGGCGTCTCAGGATTCCTGGAAGCATTGCTGGTGCTCAGGCCATCTTGTACTCTCCAATATGGGCATAGGCTGTTCTCTACTCTAGCTACGTCATGGACTCACTTTGACATTTTCTCATCTACTTCTCTTTCCATTCCCAGCTTCTTTTTATTGCTGCCTTTACTTCCCTTGCAGCCTTTTCTCAGGGTCATGGCTTATAGTCAGAGTTGAGGCTCAGGCTGAGGATAATTCCACCAAGATGAGAACTCTGATTGGATCTTTGTCTCACCATCCACAACAGAGGCTCTCTATTGGGCATAGGACTTATGGGCCACCTGATAGTCTCTTGGTCTGTTTTATGTCTTGCCTTTTGTAGGGCCTGGGGCCCTGATCCAGGCAAATGGGAAAGTCCCGTGACCCAGGGCTGCTCTGTGGGTGGAAGGAAGGACCTGGGGATGCTTACTTTGAAAGGGCAATGTAGGCCAGCTCCTGGTCTAGTATGGAGCATGTATTGAGTAAAGCTCCTCTACTTTTAATTACAGATATAAATAAGTGAACATAGTGATTTAGGTTACTTCTTTTGATTCATATTTCTGAAAATAAATCAAATGTAATAAACTTCTTAGGAAATTCAAATAGTTTATCATTCATTTACTATGCTTGATGAGCACAAGAGGGGAAAAAAATCTTAGGTCAAACAAATATATTTGAAATGGTTCTAGGTGTGTGGTGGAAACCTAACTAAAAACTTTGCTGAGGTTTGTCATATACTTTATTAGCTGCATTAGAAGGATGGTAATAGCACTGCCCACTAGAATATAAAAACAATGCAAACCACATAGATAAGTTGAAATGTTCTGGTAACCACCTTTAAAAAGATAAAGATGAGCCAGGAGCAGTGGCATGCCACTGTAATCCCAGTGACTTGGGAGGCTGAGGCAGGAGGACCTCAATTTCAAAGCCAGAGTCAGCCTGTGTAACTTAGTGAGATCCTGTCTTAAAATTAAAAAAAAAAAATTAAAAATAGGGTGGAGGTGCAGCTCAGTGGTAAAACACTTGCAAAGTATATGCAAGGTCTTGGGTTCAACCCCCACATACTTCAAAAAAATAAAATTAAAATAAATTAAATAAAAATTTTAAAATTAAAACACTTAAAAGATAAAGATGAAATTAATTTTAATAATATATTTTATATAATCCACTATATTAAAATACCATTTCACAACTATTCAATATAAACATTGTTAGCAAGATATTTTGCTTTTTTTATACAATGTCTTTGAAATCTGGTATGTTTTATTACACTTACAGCACATTTCAATTCAGACTTGTCATATTTCAAGCCCTCAGTAGCCATACATGGCTAATGACTGGTTTATTGGGTAAATGGGACTGGAGCAAATACATTTAAAATAGTCCTAGATATGTCAATAAATGACTATTCTACCATTAGCCAACAAACTAGAATTCCACTTCACTCACGACATTTTCCCCAGTGATGCCAAATATTTCTACTGGTATTTCTCCTCTCCCTATGTGCTGTCCTCTGACTCTAGCTTCCCTTCCCCTCCTCAACTGACTCCTCTCCGTCTGTTGATGATCTTGTTGGAGACACATCTACAGGGTTGTAGGGATCACAGTATATTACAGTACATTGCCTCCCAACTCCACCTTTGGTGATCTCACATCAGTACCTTGAGATTCACTGTTGTGGAAGTATTTGCACCAGGAAACTGACAAGCAGTATAAATCAGTTATAAAACACTAAAAATCTCTCCAGACCTGTGTCCTCAGAAATCATCTCTAATCCTATAGGGACAAGAAAGTCAAAAATGTATATTAGAAGTGGGGTAGAGGAGAATAGAGGGAGGGTACACAGGTATTAAAGAAAAATTAGAGCGAAGAGAAATGGAAAGGATAAACAGAAAGGATAGAAGATTAAAAAGAGAAAGCAGAAAGGAGAAAGAATGGAGAGCAACAAAATGGGAAAAAGTTGGAAGTTAAAGAACAAGAAGGGAACGAAAACCAAAAGAATGAAGAAAATAAAATATATAGGTTGAACAAAAGAGTGGCAGAGGGAAGAGTAGAGGGGAAAAGGGGGGAAAGTCTGAATTTCTCATCCAAATGTGGTTATTATACAACTTTATTTAAGAGTTGCTTATTGATGATCTTAGGCATGGTTAGAGATCAGTCATGTGAGAAACTCCCTCAGACACTCAGCATGTGGAATTCCCCTGGATTTCCTTGTTTACATCACAACCACCGAATCATGCTGACTGAGATACTTTCTGATTTGTCTAGTGCTCTGCTAAAGTCAGCTGACATCAGCTTATGAGAGCCAATTTTTAACTTGCAAGTGTTTCATAAGCCAGTTGTTAAGAACAACCATTATTGAAAAATTGTATCTACTTAGATTTAAATAAACTACATTAAAAACAAAAGTAGTAAGTACTCAGAACTCACCCTTTCCTAACTAATTGATGAAATACTTATGATTGTTATGCTCTTGAGGTTATTTATGTCTATTGTATCCATATGGTGGAAACAGCTATACTAGGATGTTCATGTACATATCTTTCTAACTCCAGGTTCAATGGTGTCACATTGACACCTTGAAATCAGCCATGACGAGAGTATTTACACCACAAAATTGGCAAACCTTATAAACCAATGCTTTGTTTTTATTAATTTTCTAGACTTAAAAAATGAATAAGAGGTTAATAATTTGTCAAAGATTTTTTTCTTTCAAATCTGTTGTTAGGTATTAACCAGTATATTGCTGTGTCTGAAAAAGAAAGGAAAGAAAGAAGAAAGTAATGAAAGAAAAGAAAAGAAAAGGCCAGGAGGCAGAGGCAGGAAGATCACAAGTTCAAGACCAGAGGCAGTCTTCATAATTTAGCGAGACCCTGTCTCAAAAAAAAAAAAAAAAAAAAAAAAGTAGGCTAGGGGTGCAGTTTCAGTGGTCCAGCACTTGCAAAGCATGCAAGTGAGGCCCTGGGTTCAACCCCCTGTACCACCAAAAAAGGAAGAAAGAAAGAAAGAAAGAAAGAAAGAAAGAAAGAAAGAAAGAAAGAGAGAGAGAGAGAGAAGGAAGGAAAGAAAGAAAGGGAGGGAGGAAGGAAGGAAGGAAGGAAGGAAGGAAGGAAGGAAGGAAGGAAAGAAGGAAGGACAGACAACATTTTTGTAACTTAATGATGCACTTTTTTTTAAAGCAATATCTCAGCCAGGATTTTCATGTGTACTGCCCCTTCTGGTGAATTTGTTGTTTAGTGTTTACATTATGTCCTGTGTAAATATTGAGGCAGAGCTAAGAGCTACATTACATACTAAAATGACAATATATGATTATTTCTCTTGATTTTTCTCTAATAATTGCCATGTATTTTATTTTGTTCATTTTCTATGTATCTGTTGTAATTTTCCTCACATTCTCAAATTGCTCTCTAGTCAAATTTTTACTATAGCCAAGTTTATCAAATAAACACCACCTTCCTCAAATGAAGTTCTGATATCTTGCTCTGGTATGAACTGGATGTTCTCCAGGACTGCTGCAGAGCACGCTTCCTCCAGCTTTGGTTGGCACCATCTTAGAATGTTCTTGCCCCTCTTTCCTGTGTTGTATCTCCTAGTCTCTAGAATGCATAGCATCTTCCTTCCTAGTTTTTTTCTAGTATAGCAGAACACATCCTTTAGTAGCTCCCTGGGAAAGAGTACATTGTGATTAACTTGGAGGTCATACTTCATACTGGAATAATGGATGTTGGAGGGCTAGGGGTGCAGCTTAGTAGTAGAGCCCTTGACTACCATGCATGAGATCCTGGGTTCAATTTCCAGCACTGCAAGATAAACAGATAAATACAATTTTCTATGTTGCAAATAATTCTCCCATATTATTTGAAGTTATTGCTCCATTATCTTCTAGGTTCGGGCATTGTATTGAAAAATACAATGCCACTTTGATGTTTGGTTCTTCCTGTATGCCCCAGTTTTTTCTGTTTTGTTGTTGTTGGTGGTGGTGGTAGTGGTGGGCTGGTGGTGTTTGTTCTGTTTGTTTGCTTGATTTTTCATTTCTCTCTCTGAAAGTTTTCAGGATTGTTGTCCTCATTCCCTAAAATTTCAAGAGGAAGTAGCATGGTTGGGATTTTTGTACCATTGATTTTTGCCGGGCACTATTGAGAGATTCATGCCCTTCAGTGGAATTTCTCTGACTTACTAATTTCAGTTATAATGTCTTTCTCTCCATTTTCTGTTTCTGAGACACCTCTTGGGTGGATGTGGACCTCCAGGACATAGGCTCTTATTTCTTATTTGTCTTTCTTGTATTGGTAACTAGCAATTTGATCTAATTTCTTAGAAATTCCTTTGGCGCAGCGGGGGGGTGGCACATGCCTGTAATCCCAGTGGATTGGGAAGCAGAGACAGGAAGATCGCAAGTTCGAGTCCAGAGGAAGCCTGTGTAATTTAGCAAGACCCTGTCTCAAAAAAAGTAAAAATATGGGCTGAGGGCGCAGCTCAGTGGTCCAGCACTTGCAGAGCATGCAAGGGTGAGGCCCTGGATTCAACCCCTAGTACCGCAAAAAAAAGAAAAAAAGAAAAGAAATTCCTTTGGCATATTTTCCCAATGCTTCTATTTCTTTGAAGGAGAGTATTATCAACATTTTTAAGTTCCAAGAATTTCAAGTTGTCTTGGAAGAGGAATAAGCATCCTCATAGGCCTGCCTGTGACTATATTGTCAACACCTAGCTCTCCTGTCTCCTGACTCTCAAAGGCACATTTGCTTGGGTTGGCTCCTTGATTAGCTTTGATAATGGGTTTTTATTAAGGCTTGTCTTCAAACTAGTTGAAGGTGTTTACCTGGAGTGTGTTTACCTGGAGGAACTCAAGAAGTGACCACATCTTAGGTTTAGGATGAAGTCTATCATGAGCTCTGGAACAGCCAAGAAAAGTAGTGCCAGCTGGTCTGAAGAGGTAGGGGACCAGCAGAGAAGCAATCCAGAAGTGAAAATGGGAAAGTGGGTCAACATATTTGGCTTGTCTCTGAAATTCTCAGGAGGAACTGCTTTCCTGTAACCACACAGGCTGGTAGCTCAAGTGATTTTAGTTAGAAAGAAAATCCCTCCAAATAAGAAACCTTGGGGACATTTGCACTGCACTAATGATGTTAAACTTTTTTCATATGTTTCTTTTCTAATTGGGTCCTGTTCTGAGCTATCCATCCTCATTCCAATATATTAATTGAGATCATATAGCTTTTCTATTTTATGCTAATAAAAGACTCTTTCTTCTCTTCTATGCTAATAAAAGACTCCCAACATAGCTTTTTAAATTGTGGTAAAATATGTGACATAAAATTTACCATCTTAACCCTATATATTTTTAAAGGCTATTAAAAATGTCATTAAATGATCACAATATATTTCTCCATTATTGGACATTTGGAGTGGTTCAAATTCTTCCCTATTACCAATGACCCTAATGCAACTAACATAGTTGTGAATAAATATTTGCCTATAGTTCTGCATATACATATACAAAGAGAATT